>CM041546.1:18405991-18696998 GCA_023238725.1 Scortum barcoo | reverse complement strand
GTTGTGAATAATAAATATATATTCCTTTATTTCTCAGTGAAGACCTCCCTGAAGTTTGAGTAATTTCAGTTTCTTCACCATCTGTAACACTGTTATTTTGTTCACTGCAACATGCAACATTTCTGTCACCTAATCCAGTTATTTAGTATATAATGTGGTCCAAAATGTGTACTTTTGTGGATGAATATTAGGCGAGAAAGAGACATTTCTCTAATGTCTTTTCTTATTCTGATAATAATAACAGTCTATGAAAAAAGGGGGTTTAAACCATCAAACACTGACATAACATTACATGTCTCCTGTTTTTAGGTTTATTGCTGGAAGAAAAACAGTGCATCGTGATGTTTTCATAGATAAATGTCTTTGAATCGTGACTGTGGTGTATAACTATTTAGTTTCATCTGGGGCATAAAATGAGCTAAGATGAATACTGATAGAAGGATTTTCTGTGATGAGTTATGGAAATATGAAATTGGAAGAGACTGTTTCATTTTGCGGAGGAATGTATTGCTGTTGTCATGCAAACATCGCCTAACGTCAAAGGACAACGTGTTCCTCTGTGAGCTGAGCAAAATGCACAACTCCTGAGATGTTTAGACAGTTTTGAATTAAAAAAGGTTTAGTTCAAAGCTGAGTTATGTTTCCTTGTGTTTTTTGTTTTATTAATACATTGTACTCAGAAAGGTTTTTGATGGAGGGTTGCTTGCTATGCTACACTCAGAACGCAGAAACCAAACTGTTAAATCTCAGAAACATTAGAGGTAAATTAAGTGTCTGAGTCACCCAGCAGCACCAGTGCTTTAAACCTGACATTTCAGTTTTTTTTTTTTTTTTTCTCTTGATGATGCATCAACTGTGACTGACGGGCTGTTATTTGTTCCAGAGGTCTATGGTCCAACATTGAGCAGAGACCATGTGGTGTTTGGAGCTGCTCTTACCACTGTTGTTGATCATCAATGGTAATAAATTCCTACCTCTTTGTTGTTTAAAGACATACTCCTCCATGGTACCTTGCATTCTTCACTCTGCATGCAGTGACCCAGTGATTCTGTAATCATAATTCACATCTCTGATCTTCTCTCAGATGCCAGTTGCCAGTGGAACGTTTGGGTACCTCGGGACATCTCGGCCATGACAAACTCCTGCGTGGTCATCCCATGCACCTTCATGTATCCGTCTGGTATCAGGCCGTACCGCGGCATTCACGGTATCTGGTACTTTGGCCAGCCGTACCCTCAGCTCTTCCCTCCTGTCGTCTTCAAATCACGCACAGACGTCGTGCATGAGAGCTACAAGGGCCGCACCAAGCTGCTAGGTGACCTGCACCAGAGGAACTGCACTCTGCTCATCAACAACATCGGCACAGAGCACTCAGGGAGATACTACTTTCGTGCTGACCTCGGTGGAGCCAACATGTATACGTTCCCAGACTACGCTGAGCTCAAAGTTCTGGGTAAGCCGACAAACCAGAAATATGAAATCAGTTTATAAATGAATTATTATTAGTGTTTTAGTGGCACAGTTGCTAGCACTCTTGCCTCACAGAAGGAGGGTTCTGGGTTTGAACCAGTGGCCAGCTGGGGCCCTTCTGTGTGCAGTTTCTCTCTGCCTGCATGCATTTTCTCTGGTACAATTCAAAGACATGCAGATTACATAAATTGCTGAGTCTAAATTGCCCCTAGGTGTGAATGTGAGAGTGAGTGTCTGTCTGTCTGTCTGTATGTCTGCTCTCTCGCCCCATACCAGCTGGGATCTGCCCCAGCACCCTTGCAACCCTATCTGAGGATAAGCGGTATAGATAATGAATTATTAGAGTTTTGCCTTTAATTACTTAAACATTCATTGGACTAAGTTTTTATACATTTTTCAGTTTTAGCAATATATATCATTTCTGAACAAATCTGTGTATGGAAGTTGAACACTTCACTTTAGAAATGTCAATCTTCTTATTAGAAGAGTAAAACTGAGTTAAGTATGAACATTTCAGTTAATATCATGTACTGTATGGAAAGCTTTCCATTTATTTCAAAGATGACATTTTGAAGACCTTTTCATTTAATCTGGCATTTCATTTAAGGCAATCTTTTAATGTTTTTATTCTTTGTCATTTCCATCCTTTTTGATTCTATTTACTTTTTGTTTGTTTTTGCTAGTTTCTTGTTAGTGTTTGAGCTGTGTCCCTGCATTAAGACAAAACGCTGTTTTACAAATAAATTCCTGTCATTATTATTCCTTAAAGAAATCCACTAATGTCTTTGTATCTATCCACCAGATCAACCAAACATCGACGTCCCAGAGGAGATTGTCAGCGATGAGAGTCTGGAGCTGACGTGCTACGCTCCAGACAACTGCCCTGACATGAGTCCAGAGATCCAGTGGATGTACACCGACTACCTGCCCGACCCGGAGTTAAGCTCTGACTACCTGGAGGAGAGCAACACAGCGGTGCTCTCCAGCACCCTCACCTTCATTCCGAGGCCCATGCACAACGGGCAGCTCTTGGGCTGCAGGGTCTACTACCCCAACACCACACTGGTCTATGAGAGGCTCATCTCTTTAGACATCAAGTGTAAGTTAAAAAGCACCTCACACTGTAAGGTTAACCAGTAAAATGATGCTGTCTGTAGTCTCAAAGGGACTTTTTGGCCTGACATGTGGTTGTGACTTGGAGGTGGCTCAAACCACTCATAATTCTCTTAAGTCTTTGTGTCATCCATCTCCACCATTTAAGGTCCCTGAGGTCCCTTTAGTGTACCCAGAATGATGTTTTAACAACCTTCTAGCTAGCACCAAAGCTAGCTTCAGTTGACAGCAATCAGGGCAGGAAGAGCAGAGTCAGCTTTTCAGAATAATATTCTCCAAAAGCAAAACATGACAAATCCAGATCCAAAACGTGGCAGTTAACGAGGAATTTCTGGATTAAATGCTAGTGCCATGCTTGTGGCTTTGTGAGGCTGTACTTAGGTACAATACTGCTCTGAGAATAAAGAACAATAAAAATGCAGGGATATTTAATTTACTCTTATTTATGTTTAATTATTCTATCTGATGAAAGAAAGTATCATAGTGTGTATAGCGGATGCTTTTTTGCAACACCCATATACAGCCAGGATAAGTTAAAGGAAAAAACAACATAAACCACATGCTTCCAGAGCAGCTTTAGTGCTCCTTGTCTCTGAACTCTACTGGGGGGATGAACCACCATTCTTCAAAAGATATTCCCTCATTTGGTGTTTTGATGATGGATGGATGGTGGAGAGCGCTGTCTAACACTTTAACATCCAAAGACCTCTTGTGCTCTATGTGGGCAGTCTTCCGGGAAATTGATTGGATAAAGATGATCATTCAGAACAACTTTGTATTGATTTGCAGTGACCCTTCACTCTAAGGCAACACATGGGCCCTAACCATGCCAGGAAATGCTTCTCACCTAAAGTACTGTTATTTTTGGGACATTTCATTTAAAAGCAAAAGGCCAGTGGATCACTAAAGACAATATCTTAAGCGTTTTGTACAGAGTGTGATAGCAATCGGTGGTAGACAAACTGACCAATTGACATTGCCATCTGTGGAGCCATGCTGCTAGCTTAGCCAAAAAGTGCTCAGAGAAGATGCAGAAGAATTGGCAGGTTTCCTTTATTTGGATACTACATCATCTTGAAATCCTGGGGTTGGGGTTGGGGCTCGCAGGCGAGCGCCTGGTGGCCGGGTCTTTGCCCACGGGACCCGGCCGGGCTCAGCCCTGAAATGGCGACGTGGGCCCGCCTTCCAGTAGGCTCACCACCCACAGGAAGGTCCATGAGGGGCCGGTGCAATGTGTGGTTTGGGTAGCAGTCGTGGCGGGGGGCCTCGACGACCCAATCCCTGGACCAAAACTCAATGGCAGGCAATAGGGACATGGAATGTCACCTCGCTGGGGGGGAAGGAGCCTGAGCTCGTGCGGGAGGTTGAGAGGTACCGGCTAGAGATAGTCGGGCTCACCTCCACGCATAGCTTGGGCTCTGGAACCCAGCTCCTTGAGAGGGGCTGGACCCTCCACTACTCTGGAGTTGCCCAGGGTGAGCGGTGGCGAGCTGGTGTGGGCTTGCTTATAGCTCCCCAGCTCAGCCGCCATGTGTTGGAGTTCACTCCGGTGAACGAGAGGGTCGCTTCCCTGCGCCTTCGGGTTGGGGATAGGTCTCTTGCTGTTGTTTGTGCCTACGGGCCGAACAGCAGTACAGAGTACCCGGCCTTCTTGGAGTCCCTGGGAGGGGTACTTGATAGTGCTCCGACTGGGGACTCCGTTGTTCTACTGGGGGACTTCAACGCTCACGTGGGCAACAACAGTGATACCTGGAGGGGCGTGATCGGGAGGAATGGCCTCCCGATCTGAACCTCGAAGCGTGGTGTTCTGTTATTGGACTTCTGTGCTAGTCACACAGTTTGTCCATAACGAACACCATGTTCGAGCATAAGGGTGTCCAATCAGTGCACGTGGTACGCGTGGCACCAGGACACCCCTAGGGCGGAGGTCGATGATCGACTTTGTTGTCGTTTCATCTGATCTCCGGCCGTATATGTCTCTGGACACTCGGGTAAAGAGAGGGGCTGAGTTGTCAACCGATCACCACCTGGTGGTGAGTTGGATCCGCTGGCAGAGGAGGAAGTTGGACAGACCTGGCAGACCCAAACGTATTGTGAGGGTCTGTTGTTGGGAACGTCTGGCCGAGCCCTCTGTCAGGGAGGTCTTCAACTCCCACCTCCGGAAGAGCTTCTCACAGATTCCGAGGGAGGCTGGGGACATTGAGTCCGAGTGGACCATGTTCTCTGCCTCCATTGTCGACGCCAAGTGGTTCGGAAGTTGTGGACGCAAGGTCTCTGGTGCCTGTCGTGGCGGCAATCCCCGAACCCGGTGGTGGACACCGGAAGTAAGGGATGCCGTCAGGCTGAAGAAGGAGTCCTATTGGACCATGTTGGCCTGTGGGACTCCTGACGCAGTTGACAGGTACCGGCAGGCAAGCAAGCAAGCCTGCAGCCCGGACGGTCCTGGAGGCAAAAACTCGGGTCTGGGAGGAGTTCGGTGAGGCCATGGAGGAGGACTATCGGTCGGCCTCGAAGAGATTCTGGCAAACCGTCCGGCGCCTCAGAAGGGGGAAGCAGTACTCTGCCAACACTGTTTACAGTGCAGGTGGGGAGCTGTTGACCTCGACTGGGGACATTGTCGGACGGTGGAAGTGGAAGAAATACTTCGAGGATCTCCTCAATCCCACCGACTTGCCTTCCAATGAGGAAGCGGAGGCTGGGGTCTCTGAGGTGGACTCGTCCATCACCCAAGCCGAAGTCACTGAGGTAGTTCAGTAAGCTCCTCAGTGGACAAGGCGCCGGGGGTGGATGAGATCCGCCCTGAGTACCTCAAATCTCTGGATGTTGTGGGGCTGTCTTGGCTGACACGCCTTTGCAACATTGCATGGAGGTTGGGGACAGTGCCTCTGGTGTGGCAAACTGGGGTGGTGGTCCCTCTTTTTAAAAAGGGGGACCGGAGAGTGTGTGTTCCAACTACAGGGGGATCACACTTCTCAGCCTCCCCGGGAAGGGTCTACGCCAGGGTACTGGAGAGGAGAATTCGGCCGATAGTCGACCCTCGGATTCAGGAGGAACAATGCGGTTTTCGTCCTGGTCGTGGAACACTGGACCAGCTCTATACCCTCCACAGGGTGCTTGAGGGTTTATGGGAGTTTGCCCAACCAGTCCACATGTGCTTTGTGGATCTGGAGAAGGCATTCGACCGTGTCCCTCATGGTATTCTGTGGGGATGCTCCGCGAGTATGGGGTCCGGGGAGCCTTTGCTAAGGGCTGTTCGGTCTCTGTACGACCGGAGCAGGAGCTTGGTCATTCGCATTGCCGGCAGTAAGTCAGACCTGTTCCCAGTGCATGTTGGACTCCGGCAGGGTTGCCCTTTGTCACCGGTCCTGTTCATAATCTTTATGGACAGGATTTCTAGGCGTAGCCAGGGGCCGGAGGGAGTCCGGTTTGGGAACCACAGGATTTCATCTCTGCTTTTTGCGGATGATGTTGTCCTGATGGCTTCATCAGGCCAGGACCTTCAGCATGTACTGGAGCGGTTTGCAGCCGAGTGTGAAGCGGCTGGGATGAGAATCAGCACCTCCAAATCCGAGGCCATGGTTCTCGACCGGAAAAGGGTGGCAGCGTGCCCTCTCCAGGTGGGATGGAGAGGTCCTGCCTCAAGTGGAGGAGTTCAAGTATCTCGGGGTCTTGTTCACGAGTGAGGGAAAGATCGAGCGTGAAATTGACAGGCGGATTGGTGCAGCGTCCGCAGTTATGCGGTCGGTGTACCGGACCGTCGTGGTGAAGAAGGAGCTGAGTCGAAGCTCTCGATTTACCGGTCAATCTACGTTCCCACCCTCACCTATATGGTCATGAACTTTGGGTAATGACCGAAAGGACAAGATCGCGGATACAAGCGGCCGAAATGAGTTTCCTCCGCAGGGTGGCTGGGCGCTCCCTTAGAGATAGGGTGAGAAGCTCGGTCACTCGGGAGGAGCTCGGAGTAGAGCCGCTGCTCCTTCAGCATCGAGAGGAGTCAGCTGAGGTGGCTTGGGCATCTGTTTCGGATGCCCCCTGGACGCCTCCCTAGGGAGGTGTTCCAGGCATGTCCCACCGGGAGGAGGCCCTCGGGGAAGACCCAGGACACACGCTGGAGAGACTATGTGTCTCTCGGCTGGCCTGGGAACGCCTCGGGGTCCCCCCTGGAAGAGCTGGAGGAAGTGTCTGGGGTGAGGGAAGTCTGGGCATCTCTGCTCAGACTGCTGCCTCCGCGACCCGGTCCCGGACCAAGCGGATGAAGAAGAAGAAGAAGATCATCTTGAAATCTATTCAGGTTAAATCTGAGTGTAATTTGAAAGTATGCACTTCCAATTTGGGTGAACCCTGTAGGAAATGTGGCCTCGCTATTACAAACAAGGGTTTCTACAATTCCAAATGTCTAACCCAAAAGGAAAGATCAACACAAGTGTCATTCAGAGTTGTTCAGACACACAACCCCTGCAACATTATGTTATCCGTCATACTTTCTCTTCCAGACGCTCCACGCTCTGTGTGGGTAAACGTGTCCTCGGAGGTGATGGAGGGCAGCTCTGTGACGCTGCACTGTGAGGTGGACAGTAACCCTCCTCCCAGGATCTCCTGGATGTTTGGAGACCAGGAGCTGCTGTGGGACACGGCGTCCAACGTCTCCCTCTCTCTGGATGACGTGACGCCTGCACAGGAAGGAATCTACACCTGTGTCGGGGACAACGGCTACGGCATCATGAACACTTCACTGTACCTGGCTGTCAAATGTAAGTCTCTCAGACAGTAGCTGTTTTCCACTTCCAACATATACATACAGTATTTTTACACAGTGTATTGTATAATAAGTATGAATTGGGACAGAGCAAGTTCAATTGGATTTGCATGTGGGAGTTTAGATGATTAATTAAAATAAGTTTCAATAGTAGAATCAGCTTGAAATCTCTCAGAAAAGAGTAGTCCACTGAAAATGTTTTGACTGTCAAATACTCAGACTTGCAATGTTAAAAGTTTGCATTTGGGCAAAGCTGTTGTTGGCCTTCACAACAGCTACAGTGGATTTCAATGTGGAACAAATAAACCTCAAAACATTCATAGAAACCTCTCAAATCACTGCTCTAGCTGTTGTTGATACCTGTGCTCAGTATTTTCCAAGCTACCGTTGCTTCACCAATAAATCAATATTCACTGCAGAGCTTCGGAGCCAGGAGGAGGAAATGGCAGAACAATAAAAGAAGCGTATTGGGTCATATTGTGGAAATACCAGATACTAATGGTACCATAAATCAAATGACTTTTTGTTTTGTACAAACATCAAGTGACAAAAGACACAATAAAAGTGTGGCCTTAGAATGCTGCTGCAAATTAAACTTCACAATGAGAAATAAAACATGTTTTCTAAAGATTTATTACTTATTTTCTTTATTATACATGCATAAAAACCCACTGCACACTACCTGATCAGCACAAAAGAGCAGACAGGCAGAGTTAGAGACTAGATGGTGAACATGGTGGAGCATTTTGCAGTTAAAGAGACAGAAATATTTTCTTCAGGAGTTGGTAGAAGCCAAAAATACAGTGAATGTTGGACAGACTGATTGGTGTTTAGAAATTTGACTCCAGATAAATGATTATGTTGCTCAGAAACTGCTGGATTTGTAAATAAGCAACTGTTTGCTCACAAGTTTGCAATATCAACTTATCGTATCATGTGTCACTACTTGTTTCTGCTGCCCCCAAGTGACCAAAAAAAGTATTGCAGGGTATTGCAAGATGCAGTTGTGCATCCTTTAAACTGTGTAAAAAGACACAAAAAAATATTGTATTAATGACAAAAAAACATTCTGAATATTTCTGCATTTTGTTGCAGACCCTCCCCGTGAGCCCCTGGTAAACGACTCTATGACAGTACTAGAGGGCACCTCGCTGGCCCTACACTGCAGCACCCAGGGCAGTCCGGCCCCAACCCTCACCTGGCTGAAGGACGGGGAGCTGGTGGGCACCATCACCGCTGATGAGCTGTCAGTGCTGGAGATCATGGAAATCACACCGCAGGGAGACGGACAGTACCGCTGCCTGGCTGAGAACGAGCACGGGAGAGCCAGCAGCTCCCTCAACATCACTGTGGAGTGTGAGCGCTTCACTGTCCTGCATTTCACCCAACACTAAAGTGCACAGTGTAAAAAAGTTAAAAGAGTAAAAATGACCAGTAATGCATCTCTCAAGTTGTACATACAACTTTTTGAAGCACAATATTCAGCTTATCTGAATTATACTAGCATTTCAAAAAATCCCACCTCCATTGAGTAAATGTCTTTTTGTTTGACGCCTCTTGAAAAACATCTGTTCAGACCAAAATATGAAGCCCAACTCTGAGAAAAAAAAACACTATGTTTCATGTTTTCATATTTTTTCATATTCAAATGTTGTACCACTCTTCTCTCATACTTCCTTCATTAGATGCCCCGGTCCTTCTGGAGGAGTCAAAGTGCACAGTGGTGAGGGAGGGGGTCCAGTGCGTATGCATGGCCACAGGAAACCCTGAACCCACCATCGAGTTCTACCTGCCTGACCTGAACATCACCATCAATGAAACAGATGGCCGATACAACTTCTACACGCACACAGACGGACACACCTCGACGGGTATGATCAAGCTGCGGGAGAAAGGCGAGCGTGTCGACAACGGCGGTCCCGCCGTCAACGTCCACTGCAGCATCTCCAACATGTATGGAAGAGAGAGCGTACACCTGGAGCTACAGCAGGAGAGTGAGTAGAAACCAACTGTACACCCAAAGTGATGTTTGATTAAATCATATCAGAATTTCCTCCCTTTGCCTCTTCTTCATCGTCTTCATTGTGTTATGCAGTTTCTCTTTATTTAGTCCAGGGTAACAACGATGTGATTGGTAATATTTTGCTTTTTTTTTTGTCAGCAAATCCCATGAAACCCAACAATTAAGTATTGTATGTGTAGCCAGAAACATATCTTATTCATCTGTGCCATAGACCTCCTTGTTGTCCAGAAACTATTAAAAACATGTGAGTGAGCCACACCATTGCACTGGGTGACATGGGCACTGTAGTTTATTTTGAGTTGATCCAATATACTCTGTCCTGCTGCAGTAAATTAAATGCGTATTGATCCGCAGCAGAAAATAGTTCCCATCAAATGCACAGTTTCCTCATGTTTTAGTAACATTTGCTAAAAACTAAAGTGCCCAGTGTATTGAACTTCTTTTGGAGGTTATTAAGCATTTTTTAAGAAATTATAACATATCTAACCTTTGATTATCTTTTACATTTTAAGCACCGACAGAGGGACCTGGAGCTGAGTGCTATTGATAATGGAGTCTGAGTATTGAGGGAAAGACTAAAAGGCCTTTTTACAGAAAGCACAGTTGACATTGTGCAAAAAAAAGCCACTGTAATGGAGAGAGTGGCTGTGCTCTTTTGGGCAGTTACACAAGTTAAGATAATAAAAAAAAAAAACAACAACATATTTTTATGTCAGCCATATCCTTTAAATTGTATCGTGTTCATGAAAGTACATTATGGCTGTTGCAAATAGTTGGTTTCCTTCTCATACTACTCTTCTCTTTGTCCTTATACTGCTTCCTTATTGGCTAAGTAAATAGTGTCTTTCCCTAAATTGATACAATCAAGCTGTGATCAAGTGAAACATCTTTTCACTTTTGGTTGGCTGCATAATGAAGTGTAATGTTTGTTTGATGGTGTCTTCCTCTTCCAAGTGCTGTTTTTTGTCTTTATGAGGCAGCCTCATATGGGGTAGGTGCACAGTTTTTCTACAGTACGTTTAGTTGAATGCGTTGTTTGTATGTCCTTTGTTTTCAGAAAAGTACATGATGGCAGTTATAGTTGGCACCATCGGAGGAGTGGCAGTCATAGCCTTCATTATCGCAGCAGTGAGATATGTTGGCCACAACAACAAGAAGTGAGTATGAACGACAAACTAATGGAGAGGCCGATGCGAGGCAGAAGTAGTCATTTTCCTCACTAAGCATGTTCTGAAATCCAAGGAAACACTTAAGCCTTGTCATCCATTCTAAAACACATTGATGCACATAGTATATGAGTGAATGTGGGATTGATGTGGACGTGAGAATCATTTCTCCAGAGCAATTTCAGTTTATTTGCCAGGACAAGTCCCTGTTGAAATCCTTGGAGATCCACTTTGGCTGCCTTGTGGAGTGGGTTAGCAAGCTGGACTAACCTTATATTTTGCAGGCACAATTCCCTGCTCTGACACCGCTTCTGTATCCTTGACCCGCTACGCTAAATACAACCCAGGTAGCCCTCTTTTAACCAAGGTGCTTTATTTTGGCCTCAAGGCATATTTGGACCCTCAAATTTGCAAGCTTTCTCTGGCGGATCACATCTGAAGTGGGTGAGAGCTCAGCGACTAAACCCATTAAATAACCACGTCACTCACAGCCACAGTTGGCCTCCAGCATAACCTTACAGAGCTTGTTGTTTTAAAATGGATGCCCAGGCTTGGCGTGTCACCCTGCGTTAGTGGCAGCCGAGAACGAGTCTGATTATGTGACTCCGTCCCCCAGAGAGAATGGCAACCCTAGGCAGGACGTGGTCCTGGAGAACCCTGCTTTGTACTACAGCGCAGTCAAGAAGGACAAACAAAATCTGAGGAAGAAAGTGGTGAGACATGCTGATGTCAATGATTATGATTATGATGGAGGATGGGTTGGATGACCATTCTCAGATTGTTTGGGGTTACAGTTTTGTGTAATGCAACAAGTTGTGAATTATCAGACCCCATTTTTGACCTCTGAAAACTAGGTAGTAGAACAGGAAACTCCCACTGGCAGTCCAGTAACTCGAACCATGACCTTTCCAAACACTGTTTTCTCTTGCTTTCATCGCTGCTCTGCATTTTTTCTGTCTGTTTTTCTCTCCCCTAACTCTTGCACAGCTTAAGACAGAGCTGTTGGGCTCAAAGTTTAACTCCATTCTAGAGGAGACTACGGTAAGGTTCCTAAACGAATCCCCATTAAAAACACAAGCCTCAGTGACAGATGCATCTCCTCGCATATCAGCTTCTGTGTTCTGTACACTGCCGTTCATTTTCCGAAACTGCCCTCTGCATGGCTGCCTCATCGCTAACACAAACTGCCAAACTAACAGGAAACATCTCAGTCTCCTTGTCAGTTGTCGACCAGTAACCACTAACATCTCTTTCTTTATGGTGTCTGTCGCACTCTTCTGTCATCCGAGGTGTCGCCGGCACCTTGCCAGTCATTTGTGCCGCTGATCACTCCTTCTGTCCGCAGGGAGAAGACGGGGATTATCAACCTGTGGGCTCTTTGGCAGGACTGGAGAGGCAAGAGCTGAATTACGCTGCTTTGGAGTTTATCGGGGGCAAGCCCAGAGAGGGGGCCTCAGGGAGGGGGGATGACGGCAGCAACTACACGGAAATCAAAGCCAAATGAATCGCGATCCTTCCCTGATCCCTCGGCTATGCGAGACGCAGTGGCAGCCCCAGCACATCTTCTATCCCATAAACTGTGTAATAACCCCCCCTTCCTCTACCGGATTTCACCCTGCATACGATGACTCCTTGTCTCTCATTTCCTCAGATTTGTCACATATAATGTACCGCTCGATGCCAGTACTCCCTCCTCATGCTGCCCCTCCTCCACGGGATGCCCCATTCACATGCCATCATTTGGGAGAGCTGGTACTTTTTTGGGTTAAGAGCAAGACCCACTGGACAATGTCAAAGAAATTATTTAAATTTCTAGCCTCATTTGCAGTACATGGGCTCTAAAACATGCAGTGTTAACCAGTGTCCATATTTTTGTTGCTTTCTCCATGGTCTTCATTGTGATCGTTGATGTGACTGTCAAACGACAGTAACGACATTCGAGTGCTCGCATCCGTCTCACTATTTGCTCGCCAACTGTCTTTTATAACTGTCACTGTGTCTGCTGCCAGTTGAAGTGTCAGGGCAAGGAGTAACAGTGCTTTTTGTTCTCTTATATTTATGTGTGTCTATCACCTGAGAGCCAGTCTCTCCTCTCTTTCCTTTGGTTAATTACATCCCAAGAAGATAACCGACCGGGGCGAGAGATGGAAATGCATCTCAGCATCTTGTCTCCGCATAATTGTATTTAATGTGTGCTGTGACCCGGTGGCCTCTCATAATAAACGAAAAGAAAAAAAAACTGTCACCATCACTTTTGATAATAACTGAAGAGGTGTTGTAAATTCAAATTGTACATTGTCCGGCTCTGAGAAGTAGTCACAGCCTCTTTCCAGTGTAGAATGTGTTGAGATTTTTTTTGGGGGGGGGGGCGGGGTATCCTGCACTGTGGCCAACGCAAAATGTCTGTCTCATTATCTCCATCCACTTTGTTTCCCTAAAGCATGGGTTCTAGCTCTCTGATTGATCTGGAAAATACAGACCTAAAGCACAACATATTTGCGCGCGAATGGCCAAAGCGTTATCTCTTTTAGACAATGTGTGTGTGTGTACATGCGTGTGTGTGTTCAAATCGTGCTGAAAGATCATAGGACACTGATCACTGGGATGGGAGGTTCAAGCATTGTTATACTTGAGAAGTCGATGCTTTATTTTCACAGGGCTGCATCAAATGTTTGAATGACAGGACGTGATGCTGACTAGCCAGTTGGTTGTGCTATTTAAAGTCTTTTGATGAACCTGTGGTGTAATATCAAAGAGCACTAATAGTCTAACTTGATAATGATGGTGTCAATAATATATATTAATAAGATGTATATTGATAGGGAAAGGGAGGCTACGGTGTACAGTAAATACCCTGCATGACAGTTTGATCAGCAGGCACACATTTAAGTATGAAATTACGGATAAAAGCCAGTTTGAGAATAATAAAAAACAGTCTTATCATACATCATTCATAGATCTTTGACTGAACACTGTCTTAATATGAGCTTAGTAAGTAGTACCAACCTCTAACTAGTGTTGACTATAGTCAAAGTCAAATCAGAGTTTGTGTTTACATGCAGGGAGTAACCTGTTTTTTGATCGTGACTGCAGCTGACTTAAAGTGTAATTAAAACCTGCTGTGTTAATCTATCTTTTCTTTAAGCTATTGAAAGAGAACTCCAGCAGTTTAATAGTGCACCTCAGTTCAATTTTTGACTCACAAGAGAAAAAACCTAAAAAAAGAAAGGTCAGAATCAAAGTGGCAGAGGGCGATACGTTCTGACTTTTGGAGTATGTGTAGTAGTAAATTAAGTTCCAAACCACTGGATCCTACATTACCCACAATGCAACAGGTATTATTTTCTCAGACATCTCAGAAAAAAAAGCTTCTTCAGAGCTGCATTATCAGACATTATCGGACATTATACAACTGCTCTCACAGGCTGAGCTGTGCTGCCAGTGACAAATACCTGACTTTTACGTCAGCATCTAATGTATAAGAAGAGTCTTGTCCCTGAAGCCACCACTGTGCTTCCTCCGCCTCACTCCACTACGTCCACTTTGTTTACATCATGTCTGGCCTTAACTGACTAACACGATCTGCCATTTAAAATAAGACAAGTTATCATACATTGTTATTTTTTAAGGGTCTATGTTCACATTCAATTACATAGTGAAACTACAAATCACTTTTTACTCTGTTTTGTGTGATGGCTTGTAATCCAAATTTCAAAAAGTCATGATGAACTATTTTGCTGTCTAAATGAGTCACACAAAACAGTTACCTAGTCAGCTGTCTCTGCAAGAAATTATTTCTAAAATAGCAGTAACAGCTGCAATTTTTCATTTTCTAATCTAGGTGTGCTGAACATCAAATATGCAACTCGTCCAACCTTTTCTCCTCCTAAACAGACACTGTTATACTTCATGTACTGATGCTTATAGAGGGCTCAAATGGAAAGTAAAATCTAGCTAGAGATATGCAATGATTGAAATTACTTTTGATAAACGTGCTATGACTAAGGCTTTATAAGTGTAAGTTATGAAACATCGCCGCACTGTGGCAGTCTCATTTAAAATGATGGATTAAGTTCATCAAAGCAGCAGTGTGTATGTGTGTATCTAATTGGTTTTACAATCAGCAGGAGTACAAAACACAGCAAAGGCCTCAAAGTGCTAACTGTTAACAGCATCTACGGGTAGACCGTTCATAGACAGCAGTGGCAATATGAAAACAACAAAATTACACTACAAGGAGTACTTCAGTTTAAGCTGTTCACTGGAACCCAAATAAATACCAAAACTTCTGTTGAATAAACGGTGTTGATGAAGCCTCAGGCTGCCTCAGAGCTAAGAGAGACGATAAGAATAAGGTGTATAGGATCATTTTCATACCTGTTATATTGTGTTGTGCAGCTCTGAGTGTGTAAACTACAAATAAAACAAGTGAGATTAGTGTATTAGAAACAAATGCATTGTAATAATGTTTTACTTGCAGCTCAGTGGTGGCATCACTGTCACTATTTTAGTTGTCACTTTTTCTGTTGTTGAGTTGTTGCAGGTTTTCCCTTCTTAATCTTTTCACTGTACTGGCCTAATATCTTAAGAAATAATTAACTTGTTTTACTGTATCCTGCCTCGAGTCACATTTGAAGTGGAGTGCAGATAAATGAGCCAACTTTGCACTAAATTTGAAGTCAGAATTAAATAATGTAAATGTATGTAATGTAAAAAAATGTATTGGAACATAATACAAAAAGCTAGATATTGGGAGTTTTGTAGTGTTATTTATACACCCATGATCAAAACAGTCTAAAAATACACTTCTCTGTGCATGTAAACAAAGCTACTCTGACTCATACTAGCCTGGTTATTAAGACATTGTTCTCTTGACTTAATGATGGATATGCTGGCAAGCATTTTTAAACTGCCTGTATGCACCAAGTCAATAACCAGTTTCTGTTTTGAATGCCTCATGATTTTTTTCCATTTTCTTTTTTAAGTAGAAATATCATCGTATGTGTTATCTAATCTTCTGTCACAGTGTGTTGTAAAGCAAATTTGTATGTCCTATACTTTGTGGTGGTTATAATCATTATTATGCATACTTTTTTTTCTACACATACGATTGACACAATAATTCAGATCAGGGTTTTGGAATATCTCTGTAAATTAGCACTGTTACTTAATGACAGTAGGATTTCTGCAATGATGTAGTTTGCTTGCTTTTTTGTTTTAAACAAGTCTTTCATGCCTCAAGCAAATTCATCTGTCTTCAGTCCCACGCAAACATAAATAAAATAAAAACAACACAAATTGCAAACAGTTGATTATTCACAGAAACCAAAGTGTGACCTGTCTATTTCTCGTGTTGTCTCTTTTCTTTGTAAAGCTACATCACCATGTTGAAACTGTGCGCTTTGTTTTTTTCCACTTCTTGATTTCACCTCTTTGGTTGAGAGAACATCAGCCCTCAATTACAAAGCATAGCAAAGTTTAATCTGGGTTTATTGAATGTTACAATCTTACATTTTTTGTTTTTTGTTTTGGTGACATAACATTTCATTAGTTAATATTATTTATTGACAGATTAGACAGATTAAATGTTTGCGGATGAACAAAGGTAAGGGTATCAATAAAACACACACAGGGCATCTATCTACCAACCATCTTTCCACATTGCAGTACATTATGAGCATTATGAGCATTATGAGTGAGTCTGTATTACTGGTTAATATCTGGTGTGCCAATCATAACATCAAAGATAGTTATTATGACAGTCATTAATTTATTCATGTATGAAAAGACAACACAAAAAAAGTATTTGTATTCATCCTACTTCTTCATTCTCAGAAAGAACCCCTATATTTGCAACAACGTTGGTTTTCATGGTTTATTTTTCTTGAAGTTGTGTTCTCAGAAAAGTCTTACAGCTAAAATGTCATTTTATCTTATGTATATGTATCAAGCTTGTAATGTGGAACTTTAATGATAAAACAAGAATCAAATGAATCAAGGGTTTTTTTTTGTTAGATCATCTCCATGACTATGAGAAGCTTTGAGTATTTATAGTATTAGTCCTAAGAAACCAACTTTTCTATCTACCAGTGTGCATAGTTGCATAGTGGGGTGTACATAAATGTGAATGTTAATATCTGCACATATCACACAGTCATTAGTTTTAACAATGTATATAGAAGACAACAGCTGTAACTTATCCATTAAGTAACTGCAGTTTTATCAGGACAGGATTTATATTACTAGTTTCAATTACTAGATCTGAATTCAGCTACATACAGCCTCTGAAAAATAACCTCTGTATAGTACAGTATATATATATATATGTGTATATGTTTTTTAATGGTTTTATGTTATATTGTTCAAATGTCAAAGGTGCATTGATTATAGATTTAAACACTGCCTTATATGGCATCACCTTTTTCTTTCTATGCACTATGTATATAGCCTCTTTTTTAGGCCTCTGCTCGAAAATGACATCCCAAACCCTAAAACTGGTTTTATGTTATAGGCTTATCTCTGCATCTATGTCAAAGGTGCTATTAGAATAATTTTGGTGTTATAATAAAGGGTGTGAAATTTGTTCTGATGTGTCTAAAGTGACAACAGGAGATTCTGGATATAGTACATCTGCACAGCAAAACATCCGAATTAGACCCAGGTGGAAAAAGTCAACGTAACAGTGACCTGTCAGTACACTGTACAGCTGTTCTGAGACAGAAAACTTCTTGTTTCTTCTCATCAAGTAACTGAAATTATGAGTTTAGAGCAGAGAACAGCCATGCTTTTTATTCCTGAATAACTTTCACACAGCTACAAATACATGATGTCATTTTTCATTTTTTATGCTACTAGTCATTTTTCATTTTTTTTTACTGCAGAGGACAGTTACTGTATTTGCTTTAGTCTCAAATGGAAATTGGATTGTTTTTAAAGATCCTAGTGTTTCTTGGAATCATTTACGATGCCTTTGTGGACTCATCATTGAAGCCACATGTTCTCTGTTAAAGTTACTGTGTGTCGAGCCTGAACATTTTAGACTTTGGCTCCCTCCAGTTGTAGTTTTTAAAAAACACACTGCGACAGACAATGTACAATATCAATCACAAAAAAATATATACACAGTGATGTTATATTTTACTGTTTATGTATACCTCATTAATTCTATATTATATATCACTGTGCTATATATTTGTTCATACATGTTCATATAAATTGTATCTATTTTTAAGACTCAAATCTATATTTCTCAATTCAGCAGTGCAGATACTAAATATAACATGGCATACTTTATTTTGTAGGACTCTTAAAAAGTCAACTAAATACCCCTTGAAGTCTCTTGGAACTGCTCTACTGGTTTTATTATAATTTGCTTTCATGGATAAATTTGAAAGATTTTCCCACAACATTTATATAACAAATATTCTGAAGTAATGTAATGTCTGAATGACTTTGGCCTTTAAATGTCACCACTGAAATGATGGTTTTTATGTATTTAATTTGAAAAGGAAATTCTCATCTGTTTCGTTCTTAATTTTAACTACAAATGTGTCATTTAAACTTTGCTTCACAGATCTGAAGAGACCTGTGATCACCGACCCTCTCGTTCACCAGCCCACCACCCCTCACCCTGGGCAACTCCAGAGTAGTGGAGGGTCCAGCCCCTCTCAAGGAGCTGTTCCAGACCCAGGCTGTGCGTGGAGGTGAGCCCGACTGTCTCTAGCTGTTAAGGCTCACACTAATGTACTAACACAATGTATGGCGGACCCAGAAAATGCAGACCAAGAAAAAGGACCAGGCAGTAGAGACAGACTTCACCGAAAAAAAAAACTAGGATCTTTAATGAAACAGAAAGCGTCTTGTCAGGCAGTGCCAAGGGAGAGAGTAACTGAGGAAAGTAACAGAGGAGGGGCAGCGGACCAAAGCTAGCGTGGCCGGCAGGAGCAGGCCGATCCGGGGCGGAATGGTCAGGTGAGTGTGGGGGGAGAAACCGGGCAGACAGGACGGGACAACTGAGCCGATGCTGGCGGGGATGAGAGGTGATGATGCCGTGAGGAGGACGAGGAGCAGCAGGCGGACAGAGGGATGAGTGGCTTTGGTGGTTTTTGGGGGGAAAAAAATCAGGCAGAGAGACAAAGTTAAAAAGCAGAGCATAAGCTAGAGCCGCAAATTTACCGATGGTGGTAACACAGACGGTCTGGCATAGAGTGGAGGAAAACGCCGGTCTTTATGCTGCAGTGGAGGAGGTGGCTTGAGTAGAAGATCGGACACAGGTGTGCAGGTGAAGCCAGGCGTGGAGATGATTGACCTGGGGTAACCTCCTCGTCCTCCTTGGCAGACAGACAGACAATGACAGACAGAGGAAGACAAACACACACACACGAGGGAGAAGGGGAGAGAAAACAGAGGAAAACACACAGGGGCCCTAACACTGGCCGGTACCTCTCAACCTCCTGCACAAGCTCAGGCTCTCTTCCCCCCCAGCGAGGTGACATCTCATGTCCCTGTGGCCAGAGTTCTGGTCCAGGGATTGGGTCGCCGAGTCCCCCTGCCTGCCACGACTGCTACCCAAACCACATCGCACCGGCCCCTCATGGACCTTTTCCTGCGGGTGGTGAGCCTACTGGAAGGCGGGCCCACAGGACCCGGCCACCAGGCGCTCACCTGCGATCCCCAACCCCGGCCTGGCTCCAGGGTGGGGCCCCTGTAACACCAATCTGGGGAACATAATGGTCCTTGATTGTCTTCTATCCATGATGGGCTTATGAACCGCTCTTAGTCTGGCCCGTCACCTAGGACCTGTTTGCCATGGGAGACCCTACCAGGGGCGTAATGCCCCTGACAACATAGCTCCTAGGATCATTCGGGTCACACAAACCCCTCCACCACAGTAAGGTGGCAGTTCAAGGAGGGGAGATGTGAAATAGTCAAATAAAATTCAATTTTAATTTGACTGTGATGGTGTTTAACTGTGTTTGCAACTTTGTCTTTAACTTTGTGCCTGGAACACATTCTGTAATATCTACTAAAGAGGAGGATATTATCTTTGCATTGTTGTACACAGACCTTTTTTAGACAAAAAAGTTTATATTTTCATTTGTACATTTGTTGTAGTTTCTTCATTAGCTGTACAGAGTTCCTTTGCCATGTACTATAAACCAGCAAAATTCATTATGGCCACACAGATCTTTTAATATTTGGCCCAGATAATATTGAACTTGATAATCAGACTAGATGGCACATTTGTTGACACTCTTATACAGAAAGTTCTGCTCTCTATTAAAGTTGGCCACAGACAGACAATGATTCACTTTTACAGATGTAAGGAGATGAAATATGACACTTTATTCTAAGATACATGAATGTCTATCATTGTACGAGGAAAACTATGACTGTAGGCATGTACAAACTCAACTATCATTATTTGAGTCCTCTTATTGAATGAGACCTCAGCAGACAGAATATGATATGATGTCTTTCTCACCAGCTGTAGGTACCTGCATCCACCTGACAAACTATTGTTACATGAACTTGGAATCAAATATTTGGTGGTAGAAGACAATCAGAGAACAGAGAGAGAAGATTTTAGCTGGTTGGTCTTCAAGTTGGGGTTATCATGTCATGAACTGGATAATTAGATTTGTGGCTCATTTTCTCTTTTTCAGTGATTGAATGTTGGTCGATCGACCACTGAAACATCTCAAAAACTACTGGATGATGGATTTTCATCACATTTTCAACCCTGTATTCATGGTGCTCAGACTTTAATCATTGATTGATCTCTTGATTTTTCCTCTAATGCCACCATGAGGTTTATATTATTGGGTTTGGTTTTGAGTGAAATTTCTCAAAAACTGTTAAATGTATTGCCAATAAATTTGTCCAGCAGGATAAGTTATGATAACTTTGGAGATCCTCCTCTGAAGTTGTATGTGGTGCCATCATCTTTCAGGACAAAACAGTGATTTTTTAATTTTATTTTTTTACTTTGATTTAACACAAAATACCTGCACTGACTGTCTCTCTGCTGGCCTAAAGAGTGACATCAGCCTCAACTGTACTCTGTGTTAAAACCTAAACTAGGAACATTAGCAGCTAAACATCACACCACCAGGGAGGAGGCACAATGTAAGCATTGTTATTGTGAGTGTGTTAGCATGCTGATTAAATGTTAGTTTGCCACTAAGATTGCAGTTTTTTCTGTCATTTGTTTTTAAGTAGTGAAGGTGGAGCTTCACATCTGGAAATTGTGACAACTAATGTGAAGTATGCGAGATGTTATAATACACACAGGCTGCTGGGGTGAAAGTGAGTCTGACGCGAAACACAAAGAGAGAGGGAGAAAAGGAGAAGGAAGCTTACAAAGAGCTCCTCATTTTAAATGCTGAGACGAGCGCAGAACAAGGCATTGAATAGGTATCATTTTTAAGCAGCACATTGGCTTTTTTGCATCAGGACTTGAATATAAAGCGAATCTGATGTTAGAGGGGATGAGAGGCAGCTTGAGTGAAGATCAACAGCAGCTCAAAGTGTGAACAGGAAGTTATCTGTATGATTAATATATGATGTAAAATGTATTGGTGATGTTGACTAAGGAGCTGTTGTACAGGATTTTGCTCTCAATTTTATTTATATAGCACACATGCCTACACTTTTTTGTAAAAAGTGTTTGTGTGTGATGCTACATAAGGTCAAATAACTGAAAAATGAGCACACTGACTTTAAATAATTTACAGAACTTTTCCATTTTGAATTTAGTCATAAATAAATGTAATGTCTCAAAGCAGCTGAAACAAAATCTTGACATTAACCAATAAATAAATGTGTGAAATATTGCCAGATGCAGCATTACACTACAGGTGCATCATCTTTTGAAGTGCATTCACCTGTCTGTATTGTAATCAATGAAAACACAAAAGCAGAACTGATTTTCAGACTTTGTTTATTGTAAAATTAAACATATGTGAACAATCTAAATAAATGCAAACATAAGAAGTCTCAAAGCAGCTGATGAACTGGATAGATTATTGTTTAAATGAAACTTTTTTTAAACAGAGACATAACCAATAAATAAATGTGTGAAATATTGCCAGTCCATCATGCTGTTTTCTGTAGAATCTGTCCCTGTGCATCATCATCAGCTTTAACTAATGGAAGGAAGAACACCTCAAAATGGATTCTGTATCACTCTCAGTGAAGCAGAAATAACAGCAGAGGCTGGATGCTGTGATACCGTGTTCTTTCACTACTCCTCTTGTACACCCCAACATTTATTTTAATACGACATCAAAATCAAAATGTAGTGATTCAGATGTGATCTTCCACACTAAGAAGAACAACAAAAAGTTGGGTTAATAATGAACAGTCATCTGGATTAAGCAGAGTTAATGGGAGATTAGAGATTTACATTTTCCAAGAGCAACTGTCTCTGTGGTGTTTCTCAGCTGAACACCACGACAATCACCTGTAAGGTCATCTTCACAGGAAACAGGATACAGAGGAGACTATGTTTTCTAAATAGTACTTTATTCTCTCACATTTAATTGAAAACAATATTCCAAGCAAATATGTATTTTTATTGGCTGCAGCAAATTTTAAAAAAACCGTGAACCCAACTCTGCTTGTGTGTACAGTGTGTCCAAAGATCCTAACTAGCTCCAAGTGTGAGTCAGTATTCTGGGTTGAGGGGTTTCCTTTACCCACCATCAGATGGCCGCTGTTGAAGAACCACACTGAGTACTCTGTTATTAACACTGTGTCAAAGCACACAGTCAACAGCAGCATCACCCTAACTGTGAAGGAGCACAGCAGCACTTCTGTTGAGTGTGTCAGCAGCAATGAAAATGGGGAAGCAAAAGAAAACCTCACCATCCACAAAAAAACATCAGAAAAAGAGGGTACATGTTCTCAACTAAAACACTTCTGCTACCACAGAGCGCTGCTGTGAGACATGTTTAGCGACTTTTTTATTTTTACCAGTGAAAATGAATTCTTGCATGTACTATTTCTCAGAACAACATGGACATTAAGTGGTTTTCTTTTATTAGTCTTCACTGCAGGTCAGTCTGGAGAACTTTTAACAATTATTTCACGACCGGTAGTCATCGTGTCCTTTTTTATTGGGGTTCTTTCTTTCAGCAGTCCTTTCGCTGTTTGCAGCAATAAAATGCCACAGGTACACCATTACTTCCAATAAGTATTTTCTGGTTTTGTTTGTAGATTACTTCCAATTATTACTGAAACAAACTATCTGGTTTTGTTTGTGGATTATCCTCTAACATACATTTACATTTATTGCTTTTTGAAATCAATCAATCATTTTCTCCAGAAACAAACAGAAGATCTCTGGAAATCTAGTAATAGGAACACAACAGGCAGAAAGGAAGCACAGGCACAACGAGGCTAGGAACGGCTGAGACGCTGGAGACACAAGAAACACATAGGACACAACACGACACGACCAGACAAAGGAGATGACGACCAGTAGAGAGGATCCACTGGTATTTTGAATAATTCAAATAATTAACTTTTATTTAATGAAATTCCTCAAAATTATAACTGTTAGTTAAAACATTTGTTTTCTTCAGAATCTTCCTCAGTATCAAATTTAATATTTTAATGTGTGTATGTGGCTTTCATTTTTTAACATGTCAGTTAGACAGCCTTTCGTTTAAAGAATTGATGATAAATAATAAATGCATTTACAGTTAGATTTGGCAGAAAGGACTTTTGAAACGCTCATATAAGTTACGTTGTACCTGACAGATCGATGGACCAAAAGACGTGAAGTACGCCACCACTGATTTCTCCGTGTTGAAGACAAAGTGTCCCAGTGAGGCAGCCAAAAAGCAAGAGAGCATAGAGACAGAGTACGCTGAAGTTAAAATACAAGTTAAAGAGGAAAGAGAAAATCCTGGTGAAGGGGAAGGTGAAGTGTTGGAGGAAGAAGAGGAGGCGATGATAGTGGAGGATGAGGAGACAAAGCATTGTGTCCCTGAAGAGGAGGAAGGGAAGGATGAGGCAGTCTACTCCAATGTGAAGGATATAATGGGTGAGAATGAAGATTAAATCTATCAAATATGATGGACTGATGTCATGGACTGATGATGGATTGTTATTGAGTGGATGAAGGACGGTCCTGTGAATAGTTTCTACCACAGAGCTCAAGATAATCTGAAGTGGCCGAGACACTTCACACCTCTGCATGTTGGGTGTTGTTCAGATTAATTCACTCAGCTAAGAGTGGGCTGGATGTTGGACAGAACTTCCTCATTCAGGTGTTGCTGTTCTTCGGTGTGTTTACTTTTTAAATAAGCCTCACAGTAGTTTACTCACCCCCATGAAAAAGTTGACAGCGTCATTACAGCATAAAAAATTAGAGGAGCGAGCACCTCTGGCCTCTCTGCTCTGACTGTGCTTTTGTTCGATACCTTTTATTTAACTTGGTCTATAATGTGCCTCGAGTGTACTTCTGATCAGACCAAAGCTCTTCTGATTGGACAACAGTTTTTTCTGCCTCAAGCAAAAATGAAGCCTCACTTTCAATTTCAATGTCTACACTGGATTCCCACTAAATTTTGTACAGACATAAATGGTCACATAGGGATGTATCCCAGTAACTTTGCTCATTGTTTGACATTTTCCCATTGCCTGACTGTATATTTCTGATATAACTTTTGCTTAATTAGAAAATACAGATCATTGTGAAGTCTTTCATCTGTCTTTTGTTTGTTTTATTCTTTTTTTTTTTTATTTTCTTTTAACTGTTAAACCCTTTGGCTTGATATGTCTTAATAACTTTCATAGAATATAATAGTTTAAATAGTTGTCTTTTTTTTATACATGAGTAAAATAATAACTGAAATAATGACTCTCTTTGACATTTGACCATATTATTTAACTGGCACTCCAGATATTCAGCAATAACATTCACATTCATGCAAATCCCATTATGCACAAAATGTATTTTCAATTACAATGTAGAAGGATAGGTGGTAGATAGAAAAGTTGGTTTCTCAAGATTAAAACTTCTAGTGCTTCCCCTTTCTAAGTTTTTCTCACTGCCATGGCAACAAGCTTTAAAAACAAAAAAAACAGAAGACTCGTTTCATTATGCAGTGTTAAAGATGTACATAATCAACTTCATGTGAGATAATGATATTTTAGCCATAAGTGTGAAAGTCTAAAAGTGACCAGCAGTGTGCAGAGAAACTTCCTGGAAACTTGTTGTGGTGAAAAGAGGGAAGAATTAAAAAGTGAGGAGGAAGAGTCAGTTCAGAGCAGAGATCACTGAGGAGAGATCACTGAGGAGAGAAGAGAGCAGGAGAACAGGACACAAAGAGGTAAAACACAGCATTTAAATTATCCTGGAAATAACCTTTTAAATTGTAAATAGAAACTGTAGAAGTCATTCTTCCTTATCAGATGCTTTTTAAAACTCCTGTCTTCACTTGTTCAATAAGATGCACATTTCATTGTAAAAGTCTGTAGTTGTAGATAATATAGATCATTTCAGAGCTTTTAGGTGCTACAAATACGTTCACTAATAAAATAAAAACTCACAGCTCAAGAAGAAGATGTCAGCTACATTCATTGATGCAAGTACAGAAAGGTGAACATGCAACAATGTGCAGGTGTTTGTGGTCCACTTTCATCAGCTGAAACATTTTAATGCCTAAAATGTTTTTTCCTCTCAAATGAAAAGTTTGCCGTTGGAGGAAAAGACTGACTGTCTTAAGCAAATCAGGATGTTTGTTCTCATCTGCACAACTCTGTTCTTCTCTGTGAGAGACAGCAATGCTGACACAGGTATGTGTCTCTGTTATAATCTTGTTTTTAACCTTGACTTTAGCAGCTCATTAGTAATATTCACTCAGTTGACTTACTAAGAAATTCTTGGGTAAATATTGATGTAAATTAATCTATTATTTACCAACAGCAGTGCTGCTGACAACAGCATTTTCTATAAAACAAAATAATCAGCCTACTATCTGTGAGGAGTTGTAGCATTTCTTTAGCATTTATCATAGTGTGTTGTCAAAATGTAAATATCTGTCCCTGTGTTTCTCTCACTGTTTGCTTTAACAGGTGCATCAGTGGAAGGAAGAACAACCTGTGAAAATGGATTCTGTATCACTCTCAGTGAAGCAGATGTAACCGGGTGGCAAATTTACTATACAATTTCCCACTTAGGGTTAAAGGTTTATATATATGTGACATTATGAGTTCTTTATTCTTCCCCTTGACTGTAGCACTGTGTGAGTTCATTTTCACTGCGTTTCATTTTTTGGTCACTAGGTGGTATGAGTGTAGTGCACTACTGCCATTTTGCCGGGTGCATTATGGGCATTTTTTCCTGTCGGCCGGGCAGTCGTGCTGGAGATTTGCAGATCAGGGGGTCGAGCTGGAGATTTGCAGAGCGGGTAGCGCGGAGTTTGTGCTGTGTGGAGTTCACACCGTTGGAGTTGTCATGCACTGCAGTTTTGGCGCCGGACGACAGTGACCGTTGTGTTCGGGATGGACTGGTAATGGCGGCATGTTACAACTCACACCATGCTATTCAAATGTGTTACTAGAGAGACCGAATGTGTATTAAATTATTTTTTTTTACTTCGTTCAAAGGTAAATGACAGCGTTTGAGGCGTTTAATCTCCAGGGAGGTCTGCGTATTGTCTGAAAATGTATATGAATGTAAGTGTTCTCAATATGCAAGATGTAAAAGCCCAAGTATATGTGTGGGGTTTTGTGGTCGCTAAAGGTGTATTTGACAACTTTATTGTTTTCTTTTGACAGCGGCCATAGCCCACTGCCGTATTTTCTTTGATTATATTTTTGTATTTTATTTATTTTTTTATATGTATACTGAAGCAGCAGCCGCTAGTTGAACCAAAGTGGCTTTGGTAACAAGGACTCACTCTTTTATGTAACTCATTTTTTTGTTGTTTCCAAGGGGACAATTAATAAATTAAAAAGCTACAAAGAGCCCCAAAGTCATTGTGTCCTGTGTGGTACTCAATTCCACGGGCTACACAGAAATAAGAGCAGAGGCTGGACTCTGTGTTGTGATACCGTGTTCTTTCACTACTCCTTATAGATTTACACCCCAACATTTAGTTTGGTACCAATGTGAAAAATCAACATCAAAATGTAGTGATTCAGACTTGATCTTCCACACTAACAAGAACAACAAAAAAGTTCAGTCTGAGTTTAAAGGACGAGTGTTTCTGTTGGAGCCTGATGTGAGTCTGAACAACTGCAGCATCATCATCAATGACCTGACTGAGTCAGACTCTGGATCATATCAGCTCAGAGTTAATGGTCTCCTGAATGGGAAATCAAATGGATCTATATTCTCTCCAAGAGCAACTGTCTCTGTTAAAGGTATGAAGAGCTACAACAAATATACACACTGAAGATGTTTATTGTTGTACCAATGAACTGCACCAACATGTTTGATGTATTTTTGTCTTAATGGAGGATGAAGTAATGTTTGACATTTGTCGCCCTCTGTGGGCAGCCAGGAGGAACTGCAGCAGTTCCTGATAGAACTCCTCCTTATTGCCCCTGTTGAAATGTTTAACAAAGTATCTGATTGTTTTAGGCCACATTTAAATGAATGATGACCTTCAGGCTGCTCACTTGGCTCCACTCATGGACTGCTCTCCCTTTAGGTCTGATCCAGAAGCCCACAGTAGTCACTGATCGTACAGCATAAATATCAACACTTGAACAATCTACATGATGTCATTTCTAACAGATCAACATGGACCAGGTGCAGAGCTTCCCTGGGCCGTCGCTGCTGTATCTCTCATTGTGAATGTCATCTGTATAATCTGTGTGATCTTCCTTTGGTATGTTACCACATCATCATTTTATGCTTTGAAAGCTCTGTCAGTGCAGAGAAACTTCTGAAAACACATCACATCTCATTCTTTCTTTTCTCTGATGGAAAACAAGACAAAAGGCGACACCAAACCAAGAGGACAGAACGTACATGTCACTGCAGAAAACAGACCCATCAGCAGAGTACGATGTTATCGGCCCACCTCTGAACTAACAAGTGTCAGCTTCCACTGAGTGTAGTCGAAGATGATACTTCCATGCTCTGACTGAGCTGTTCACTCATGATTTCCAGTATAATCCCAGTCATTTAGTGTAGCTGGGAGTCAGGTGCTTTGCAGATTTCTCAGCAGTCCGAAGAAGTGAAACTGTCATTTTCACAGTCAAATGAAATTCAACTGTAATCAGATGATAACAATGTTTAGGAGTTATACTTGTGTTTGCAACTTTATTGTTAACAGTGTGTCTGGAATACATTTAGTAAAGTCTGCCTAAAGAGGAGGATGTAACCTTTGCATTGTGTTATATAGTATTGTTTTATACAATAAAAGTAATTTTATTGCATTTGTTGTTTCTTTTAATTCTTCAATAGTATTTCCTTTGCCATGTATCACAAATCATAAAACATTATTATGGCTATTTCAGCAGACAAAAAAAATTACATGGTATCTGTCTCACCAATTCTGGGTACCTACATTCATTCTGAATCTTGCTGACGTAAAATGAACTTTAAAAATAAAGACTTGCTGGGAAAGGGTGGCACAGTGGTGTAGTGGTTCGCCTCACAGCAAGAGGGTTCTGGGTTCAATCCCAGTTGACACAGGCCCTTCTGTGTGGAGTTTGCATGTTCTCCCTGTGCCTGCGTGTGTACTCCAGCTTCCTCCCACAATCCAAGGTTAGGTTGGCAACTCCAAATTGCCCCTCACCCTGTGAGTGTGAGTGATTTATCTGTCTTTCTATGTCCAGCCCTGTGACTGACTGGCGTCCAGTCCAGGGTGTACCCTGCCTCTTGGTCTCTCCAGCACCCCTTGTGACCCTGTGTGTCAGGATAAAGTGGGAATAGAAAATGGATGGATGGACTTGCTGGGAAAAGTGTAAGGGAATCAGCAAAGGACAATTTTAGTCTTGACGTATCTTGAACATTGGGTTGTTAAACAATTTCCACTTCACTGGATGAATCGATTTTTGGCCTCAAGAGGTTATTAAGAATCCAAAAAGCTTGAATATTAATTATATTTTATTCACTCTGTTACTGAAACAGTACTATCTTAGAGACTCAATGAATTATGTCACTTGTGAGGCATGATGATAAAACCTGCTGTTCATACTTGTTGTTCAGTACATCACTGATTATTTCTTTTAAAAGTGTGTTGCGGGTATGAACAAGACACTGTAGTTGTTGTGATTAAGTCAGTGACCTTTTTGTTACAAGCACAACATTTCAAACTGCGCTCTCTGAAAAAAGCCTAATGTCTCTTTATTTGACCCCCATTATCCAACTGGCATTGCAGATATTTACCAGTAACACAGATCATTTACAGTGTTACACATCTGTTTGAGTACAGTATGTGCTTTGCATTATTGAAGCAACATAAAAAGACTATATAAAATGACAAACTATGTCATATGAAACAGTCATATGAAAAACTGTGTGAGGAAACGCTTTCAGCTCATCCACTGGTTTGTTGGTTTATCCTACTGACAAGACTTTTTTTACACGTGCACACTTCCCTTTTCCAAGAACTTTAAACTTTGTTTCACATTTGTGGAGAACATACAGAAATAACACAATAACAGCAATACAAACACAGAAAGCAAAGAAATAAGATATAAGATACGATACAGTGTCATCGTTTGATATATATATAAATTTCATATCGTGTCTGTGTGTGAGCTTCAGAAAGGGAGAAATAATGTCTAACACTGGACAGGGAAACTTCCTGAACCCTTTTGTTGCACAAAGAGGGAATAAATAGAAAAGAGAGAAGAGTGTGTGAGATCAAGATAGAAAGAGTTGAAACAAAACATATTCTGAGTTATAATTATAAAACGATGGAAGTGATCGACTCTTCCCTAATAGAAAATGTGCTGCTGCAGATACAGAAAGGTGGACTGTGCAAGAGAAAGGGTGCTTGAGGATAAGAGGATTACAGATATTAATTATGTTGGAGTTAGCATTACAAAGATTCAGGTGGCCCAGAGCTGGGGCCCCTGGATATTACAGGGATTTTATATTTAGGAGATTTCTGATAAAAAAGCTGTTGCTGAGCTGTTTTCATCATGTTTTTTTTTCATGTGACACCGTTATAGACCAGATTTCATAAAGTGCAACTGTCAAGTTAGCCGCACCCCTGCGTGAAGAGGTGGCCAAATTTAATGAAGCTATGAACTATGAACTATGGAACAAATGCTGTGTTGTCTTTTTTCTGTATATCTGTTTATTGTGAATCCCCTTGTCACACCCTTGATTTGGTCCTCACCTATAGTATTGATATTGAGCACTTAATAGTCTCCCCCCAAAATCCTATATTATCAGACCACTACTTAGTATCATTTGAATTCCTATTACAGGACTATGCACCTCTAGAAAAATTAGTGTTCACTAGATGGTTACCTGATTGTACTAGGACTAAATTTAAGGAAGCAATTCCGACAGCATTTAAAGTCAGTAAGATTTCCTAGTATCTCTGACGACTCTTAATTTTTTGAGCTCCCCCCAAATTGACCAACTTGTTAGTAACACACCATGGACTCACTCAGAGGCACTCTGGACTCTGTTGCGCCCCTAAAAAGAAAGATCATAAAACAAAAGAGATTGGCACCATGGTTTAACTCTGCAACTCGCAAGTTAAAACAAACAACACGACAATTGGAAAGGATATGGCGCTCCACCAAAGAGGAGGACTCTCGCCTAGCCTGGAAAGAGAGTCTCAAAACATATAGGAAAGCCCTGTGTAATGCCAGAGCAGCCTACTATTCGGCATTAATAGAGGAAAATAAGAACTGCCCTAGGTTTCTTTTCAGCACTGTAGCCAGGCTGACACAGAGCCATAGCTCTATTGAACCCTGCATCCCCTTAAGTTTAAGTAGTAATGATTTCATGAGCTACTTTAATGACAAGATTTTGAATATTAGGGACAAAATTTGTCAGGATCTGCCCTCGTTAGACTCTGATCTATCTAAAGTGCCTTCAGACTCAGGAAATTTAGGAGCAGATACATTAAAACCTGACAATTGCTTAGACAGTTTTATTCCAATTGGCCTTCCCGAATTATCCATCCATCCATCCATCCATCCATCCATCTTCCTCCGCTTATCCGGGACGAATGGGTCGCGGAGGCAGCAGTCTGAGCAGAGATGCCCAGACTTCCCTCACCCCAGACACTTCCTCCAGCTCTTCCTCCGGGGGGACCCCGAGGCGTTCCCAGGCCAGCCGAGAGACATAGTCTCTCCAGTGTGTCCTGGGTCTTCCCCCGGGGCCTCCTCCCGGTGGGACATGCCTGGAACACCTCCCTAGGGAGGCGTCCAGGGGGCATCCGAAACAGATGCCCAAGCCACCTCAGCTGACTCCTCTCAATGTGAAGGAGCAGCGGCTCTACTCCGAGCTCCTCCCGAGTGACCGAGCTTCTCACCCTATCTCTAAGGGAGCGCCCAGCCACCCTGCGGAGGAAACTCATTTCGGCCGCTTGTATCCGCATGATCTTGTCCTTTCGGTCATTACCCAAAGTTCATGACCATAGGTGAGGGTGGGAACGTAGATTGACCGGTAAATCGAGAGCTTCGCCTTTCGACTCAGCTCCTTCTTCACCACGACGGTCCGGTACACCGACCGCATAACTGTGGACGCTGCACCAATCCGCCTGTCAATCTCACGCTCCATCTTTCCCTCACTCGTGAACAAGACCCCGAGATACTTGAACTCCTCCACTTGAGGCAGGACCTCTCCACCCACCCGGAGAGGGCACGCCACCCTTTTCCGAGTCGAGAACCATGGCCTCGGATTTGGAGGTGCTGATTCTCATCCCAGCCTGCTTCACACTCGGCTGCAAACCGCTCCAGTACATGCTGAAGGTCCTGGCCTGATGAAGCCAATCAGGACAACATCATCCGCAAAAAGCAGAGATGAAATCCTGTGGTTCCCAAACCTGGACTCCCTCCGGCCCCTGGCTACGCCTAGAAATCCTGTCCATAAAGATTATGAACAGAACCGGTGACAAAGGGCAAGCCCTGCCGGAGTCCAACATGCACTGGGAACAGGTCTGACTTACTGCCGGCAATGCGAACCAAGCTCCTGCTCCGGTCGTACAGAGACCGAACAGCCCTTAGCAAAGGGCCCCGGACCCCATACTCGCGGAGCACTCCCCACAGAATACCACGAGGGACACGGTCAGAATGCCTTCTCCAGATCCACAAAGCACATGTGGACTGGTTGGGCAAACTCCCATAAACCCTCAAGCACCCTGTGGAGGGTATAGAGCTGGTCCAGTGTTCCACACGACCAGGACGAAAACCGCATTGTTCCTCCTGAATCCAAGGGTTCGACTCTATCGGCCGAATTCTCCTCTCCAGTACCCTGGCTGGTAGACCTTCCCGGGGAGGCTGAGAAGTGTGATCCCCCTGTAGTTGGAACACACTCCTGTCCCCCTTTTTAAAAAGAGGGACCACCACCCCAGTTTGCCACTCCAGAGGCACTGTCCCCAACCTCCATGCAATGTTGCAGAGGCGTGTCAGCCAAGACACAGCCCCACAACATCCAGAGACTTGAGGTACTCAGGGCGGATCTCATCCACCCCCGGCGCCTTGCCACTCTGAGGAGCTTGCGAACTACCTCAGTGACTTCGGCTTGGGTGATGGACGAGTCCACCTCAGAGTCCCCAGCCTCTGCTTCCTCATTGGAAGGCAAGTCGGTGGGATTGAGGAGATCCTCGAAGTATTTCTTCCACCGTCCGACAATGTCCCCAGTCGAGGTCAACAGCTCCCCACCCGCACTGTAAACAGTGTTGGCATAGTACTGCTTCCCCCTTCTGAGGCGCCGGACAGTTTGCCAGAATCTCTTCGAGGCCGACCGATAGATAGTCCTCCTCCATGGCCTCACCGAACTCCTCCCAGACCCGAGCTTTTGTTTTGCCTCCAGGACCGCCCGGGCTGCGGCTTCGCTTGGCCTGCCGGTACCTGTCAACTGCGTCAGGAGTCCCACAGGCCAACATGGTCCGATAGGACTCCTTCTTCAGCCTGACGGCATCCCTTACTTCCGGTGTCCACCACCGGGTTCGGGGGTTGCCGCCACGACAGGCACCAGAAACCTTGCGTCCACAACTTCGAACTGCTGCTGGCGTCGACAATGGAGGCAGAGAACATGGTCCACTCGGACTCAATGTCCCCAGCCTCCCTCGGAATCTGTGAGAAGCTCTTCCGGAGGTGGGAGTTGAAGACCTCCCTGACAGAGGGCTCTCGGCCAGACGCGTTCCCAACAGACCCTCACAATACGCGTTTGGGTCTGCCAGGTCTGTCCAACTTCCTCCTCTGCCAGCGGATCCAACTCACCACCAGGTGGTGATCGGTTGACAGCTCAGCCCCTCTCTTTACCCGAGTGTCCAAGACATACGGCCGGAGATCAGATGAAACGACAACAAAGTCGATCATCGACCTCCGGCCTAGGGTGTCCTGGTGCCACGTGCACTGATGGACACCCTTATGCTCGAACATGGTGTTCGTTATGGACAAACCGTGACTGACTGGCACAGAAGTCCAATAACAGAACACCGCTCGGGTTCAGATCAGGGAGGCCGTTCCTCCCGATCACGCCCCTCCAGGTATCACTGTCGCTGCCCACGTGAGCGTTGAAGTCCCCCAGTAGAATCGCAATGGAGTCCCCAGTCGGAGCACTCATCAAGTACCCCTCCCAGGGACTCCAAGAAGGCCGGGTACTCTGTACTGCTGTGTTCGGCCCGTAGGCACAAACAACAGCAAGAGACCTATCCCCAACCCGAAGGCGCAGGGAAGCGACCCTCTCGTTCACCGGGGTGAACTCCAACACATGGCGGCTGAGCTGGGGAGCTATAAGCAAGCCCACACCAGCCTCGCCTGCCGCTCACCCTGGGCAACTCCAGAGTAGTGGAGGGTCCAGCCCCTCTCAAGGAGCTGGGTTCCAGAGCCCAAGCTATGCGTGGAGGTGAGCCCGACTATCTCTAGCCGGTACCTCTCAACCTCCCGCACGAGCTCAGGCTCCTTCCCCCCCAGCGAGGTGACATTCCATGTCCCTATTGCCAGAGTTTTGGTCCAGGGATTGGGTCGTCGTCGAGGCCCCCTGCCACGACTGCTACCCAAACCACATTGCACCGGCCCCTCATGGACCTTCCTGCGGGTGGTGAGCCTACTGGAAGCAAGCGGGCCCACGTCGCCATTTTCGGGCTGAGCCCGGCCGGGTCCCGTGGGCAAAGACCCGGCCACCAGGACGCTCGCCTGCAAGAGCCCCAACCCCAGGCCAGGTTTGGCTCCAGGGTGGGGCCCCGGGAACACCAATCCGGGCGACGTAACGGTCATGATGTTCCTTGATGTGAACCGCTCTTAGTCTGGCCCGTCACCTAGGACCTGTTTGCCATGGGAGACCCTACCAGGGGCTTAATGCCCCCGACAACATAGCTCTTAGGCTACCATTCGGGCACACAAACCCCTCCACCACAGTAAGGTGGCGTTCAAGGAGGGGCCGAATTATCCTCGTTAGTTTCATCATCGAAAGCAACAACTTGTCTCCTAGACCCCATCCCAACTACGCTGCTTAAGGAAGTTTTCCCATTTATTGGCACATCGCTGCTGCATATTATTAATCTGTCTCTGGTGTCAGGCTTTGTACCCAAGTCTTTTAAAGTAGCTGTAATTAAACCATTGATCAAAAAACCTACACTTGATGCAGATGTGTTAGCCAATTACAGACCAATATCCAACCTCCCATTTTTGTCTAAGATCCTAGAGAAAGCCGTTGCCAGCCAGTTATGTAATTATCTCCACAGTAATAGTCTTTTTGAAGTTTTTCAGTCAGGATTTAGAGCTCACCATAGCACAGAAACAGCACTTGTGAAAGTCACCAATGACCTGTTGACAGCATCAGATAGAGGGCTTCTGTCTGTACTTGTCCTGTTAGACCTCAGTGCTGCCTTTGATACAGTTGACCATCACATCCTGTTGCTGAGAATGGAAAAACTGCTTGGCATTAAAGGGTCTGCATTAAACTGGTTCAGATCATACTTATCAGATCGATCTGTCTCAGTTTGTCCATATTAATAATGAATCCTCTGTGCATACTAAAGTCTGTCATGGAGTTCCACAAGGTTCAGTGCTAGGTCCAATTCTGTTTATTTTGTATATGCTGCCCCTTGGCAATATCATCAGGAGGCACTCCATAGATTTCCATTGTTATGCTGATGACACCCAATTATATTTATCAATGGAGCCAGACAAAACTGATCAGCTCCTGAAACTCCAGGCCTGCCTTAAAGATATAAAGGCTTGGATGACAAGAAATTTCCTGCTGTTGAACTCAGATAAAACTGAAGTGATCCTATTAGGTCCGAAACACCTGAGGAACACGCTTTCTCCTAATGATAGCCTTGCTGGATGGCATTAACTGGGCCTCCAGCACCACTGTAAGGAACCTCTGTGTTTTATTTGATCAGGATATGTCCTTTGACACCCATATTAAGCATATTTCAAGGTCTGCCTTTTACCACCTGCGCAACATCGCAAAAATTAGGCACTTTCTGTCCCAAAGCGATGCTGAAAAATTAGTCCATGCATTTGTCTCTTCCAGGCTGGATTATTGTAATTCACTTTTATCAGGCTGCCCGAACAAGTCGTCGTTAAAGACTCTACAGCTGGTCCAGAATGCCGCTGCTCGGGTGCTGACTAGAACCAGGAAAAGAGACCATATTACTCCAGTACTGGCTTCTCTGCATTGGCTCCCTGTAAAATTTAGAGTGGATTTTAAAATCCTACTCCTCACATATAAGGCTCTACATGGTCTGGCACCATCATATCTTAATGAATTGATAACTCCTTATCATCCGACTAGAGTGCTGCGCTCCCAAAACGCAGGCTTACTTGTAGTTCCCAGGGTTAGTCCAGAAGTAGTCTAGGGGGCAGAGCCTTCAGCTATCAGGCCCCTGTTCTCTGGAACCAGCTCCCAGTCTGGGTCCGAGAGGCAGACACAGTGTCAGTGTTTAAGAATAGACTTAAAACCTTCCTTTTTGATAAAGCTTATAGTTAGGGCACAGGCTCGCCCTTAGTTATGCTGCTATAGGCTTAGACTGCCGGGGGCTCCCATGATGCATCGGGCACCCTCTTCCTCTTTCTCTGCTTCCTCTTCCTTTGCTTCCTCTACTCTTATTATGGTAGTAGTGCAAACTGGAGTCACCTTATGAACTGGTAGAAGTGGCTAAAGTGGTTAAACTGGTTAAAGTAGTTAAAGTGGTTAAATTGGTTAAATTGGTGTTAAAGTGGTTAATGTGAATACTCTTATGTCCTGTAAAGTGCATGTTACTGCCGGAGCCCTGGTCCTCCCTGTTCTCTCCAGTCTTGCAGGTTCCTCACTGATTCTGGTTGTGGTCCATCTGTCTGAGGTTCACTGGCCTGGTGGGGACATGATCTGTGTCTGTGTTGTGGAGAGAAGGTCGAAAAGTGGCCCAGAGCTCCATATGAGGACATCTAGGGATGCACCTGGACTCACGGACTCATTTCCATTACTTGTGATACCTCATACGTGGACTAAACCCATGAACTCAGCATGTATAATTCCCTATATGATTGATGATGATGTTCTCTGTACATGTGGCATCTATTGCACGTCTGTCCGTCCCAGGGAGAGGGATCCCTCATCTGTGGCTCTTCCTCAGGTTTCAGGGTGTCACAACTGTACAGATTGTAAAGCCCTCCGAGGCAAAACAATGTTTGTGATTTTGGGCTCTAAATAAATAAATTTTGAAATTTGATTTTGATTTGATTTCTGTCTTGAAAGGTACTATTTGAATAACCGTTTTTTTAAAACTTACATTTCCCACAGCCATTCAACCACACTTCAGAAACAAACAGTTGCATAAAGAGGTGGTTCAGTGCTTGTACAGAAATCACACCATTACAGTTCTTCCCTTTTCCAAAAGTTTCATATTTCTTCACAGTCATGGAGACAATCTAAACAAACAAGCAAACAAAAATTTTGTATGTTTATTATTCAATGATAAAGGGGTACATTTGTAAAGAGATATAAAAGACATATTGTTATATGATTGAGTGTATAAAAGCCCACCAGTCTTAGGAGAGGACAAATATTGGTCAGCTCACTATCTGTGGAAACTTCCTGAAACCTTGTTTTACAGAAAGAGGGAAGAGACAGAGAAGTGAGGAAAGTTCAGAGCAGAATCACTGCAGAGAGAAGACAGCAGGAGAACGAGACAGAAAGAGGTAAAAAACAACATTTAATTTATGTTTGATATGGGTTGTGGGACTGTAAATAGAAGTTTCTGAAGTGATTAATTCCTTTCAAACTAATATATCAAAAATGCCTTTCTACCCTCCTGGATTTACTGGTATAGAAAGGCTGGACTGTAATGGAGAAAGAGTTTGTGTATTTGTCATATTTGGTGTGTAAAGTCAGTAAATGTTTCAGGTGCCCAGAGCTGCAGTTTTTATAAAATGACTGCAGTGAAGTTCAGCAAATAATAAAAAATAATGTTAGTCACACCCTTATGTGTGTTCATTTTGCAGTTACAGAATGACTAAACATGCAACTTCCTGAATTAAAATCTGTGATGTCAATTGTGGAGTTTCGTTTGGCTCAGTTTCTGCACGTTTGCCACACTTTCAGTGTAAAGTTCGTCCTGTGGAGGGAGAGACCGACCATAATCATCAAATCAGGATGTTTGTTCTCATCTTGGTGACACTTTTCTGTGTGAGAGGCAGCAATGCCTACACTGGTATGCATCTCTGTTTATATATAAATATATATATATCTATATCTATATATCTATCTATATCTATTCATCTATCTATCTATCTATCTATTCATTCATCTATCTATCTATCTATCTATCTATCTATCTATGTATTCTATATCTATATCATATATATATATATATATATATATATATATATATATATATATATATATGTATGTGTGTGTGTGTGTGTGTGTGTGTTTGTGTGTCTTTATGTATATATATATATATATATATACATATATATACACATATACATATACATGTATGTATATGTGTGTGTGTGTGTGTGTGTGTGTGTGTATACACATGTACGTTTTTCCACCTTTAATATAATTAAATTCTAAAAATATTATGTTATTATATTGATAAACTGATCAATATGATAAATGTACAAGTAATTTTTTAAGCATTATTTTTTTTAACTTGATCTTAGCAGTTCATGAAAGATATTCCTTCCAGTCCCAGTTACGTTTCTCAGAAATATGTGGGTAAACATTCATATAAATGACTCTATTGTTTATCAGTAGTGTGTTGATAAAATGTAAATATCTGTCCCTGTGTTTCTCTCACTGTTTGCTTTAACAGGTGCATCAGTGGAAGGAAGAACAACCTGTCAAAATGGATTCTGTATCACTCTCAGTGAAGCAGAAATAAGAGCAGAGGCTGGACTCTGTGTTGTGATACCGTGTTCTTTCACTACTGCTTATAGATTTACACCCCAACATTTAGTTTGGTACCAGTGTGAACGATCTAAATCAAAATGTAGTGATTCAGACTTGATCTTCCACTCTAACAAGTACAACAGAAAAGTTCAGTCTGAGTTCAAAGGACGAGTGTTTCTGTTGGAGCCTGATGTGAGTCTGAACAACTGCAGCATCATCATCAATGACCTGACTGAGTCAGACTCTGGATCATATCAGCTCAGAGTTAATGGTCTCTTTTCCTGGAAATCAGATGGATTTACATTCTCTCCAAGAGCAACTGTCTCTGTTAAAGGTATGAAGAGCTACAACAAATATACACACTGAAGATGTTTATTGTTGTACCAATGAACTGCACCAACATGTTTGATGTATTTTTGTCTTAATGGAGGATGAAGTAATGTTTGACATTTGTCGCCCTCTGTGGGCAGCCAGGAGGAACTGCAGCAGTTCCTGATAGAACTCCTCCTTATTGCCCTGTTGAAATGTTTAACAAAGTATCTGATTGTTTTCGGCCACATTTAAATGAATGATGACCTTCAGGCTGCTCACCTGGCTCCACTCATGGACTGCTCTCCCTCTAGGTCTGATCCAGAAGCCCACAGTGCTGATTCCTCCTCTGACAGAGGGACAGCAGACCACACTGACCTGCACTGCTCCTGGTCTCTGCTCTGGATCTGATCCTAATATCACCTGGACGTGGAGAGGAGCAGGAGAGAAGGACTCTTACATCACAGGAAACATCACTGCTTTCAAGACTGAGACTGTCACACAGAGACACAGCTCAACTTTGACCTTTAACCCTTCAGCTGAACACCACGGCACCAAAGTCACCTGTAAGGTCATCTTCACAGGAAACAGGACTACAGAGGAGACAGTGACTCTGAATGTGACCTGTGAGTAAAACATACTGAACTTTATTCAGTCAGCAGTTTTCTTGCAGGAACATTAGAGATTCAAAGGAGCTGTAACTGTACATAATACAGTATATCATTTTATTTCATAGATGTGAATACAAGTGTAACGTGTAAAGATGAGACTGAATCTGATCTGCAGTGTTAAAAGTTTCCCTCCATTTTTTATCACATGGTGTGTGTTTCAAATACACCATTGTGTCTTTTTCTATTTCTGCAGGACTCTTTAAAAGTCAATTAAATACCTCATGAATTAACTTCGGAGGTATTCTACTGGATTTATTTTACTTCAGTGTATATCCTTGAAAGACTTTCCCATATTTATATAACATATAATTATTCTAAAGTAATGTAATACTTTGCTTCACAGATATGAAGAAACCTGTGATCACTGGGAATAAAAGTGTGAGGGAGGGTGAGACTCTGAATCTGACCTGCAGTGTTGAAAGTTTCCCTCCATCTTTAATCACATGGACCAAAGTTTCTGATGACAACATGCAAACTGGAGCAGAAACTAATCTGCAGAAGCGACACTTTTAGTGACCTGTACAACAACACTGAGAGCTTTCTGAAGGAACAACGTCAAATAGGCACTTTTTCCATCTCGAATGTGACAACAGGAGATTCTGGACAGTACATCTGCACATCAAAACATCCGAATAAGACCTGGACGGAAAAATTTGATGTAACAGTGATATGTAAGTACACTGTACAGCTGTTCTAAGACAGAAAACTTCTTGTTTCTGCTCATCAGGTAACTGAAATTATGATAACTGACCTGCCAAATTCCTCCCCCTGAAAAACTTCCACAGCCACAAATACATGTGTTGCCATGTAAACATGAAATTTGCTGACTCCAAAAGAAATCGACTGTCCTTGCTTTAGTTTTCAGTGGAAATAAGAGTCCTTGGACCTGTGGAGGTATTGTGGAGGCCTCCAGGTGTTTGTCAACCTCACTGAAGACACATTTGTAAACACTTCTTTTATCTGTTTGTCACTGTACGTTTAGTTTGAACATTTCTAGACTTTGTCCATTTACACAGTATTACAGATAACACATGAACTATAGCACCTTTTTCTTTTTCAGTGGGACATAAAAAGTCACTAAAACACAAAAACAAGAAGAAGTTGCTGTCTGCTGCACTAATCACATTTTCCTGTATGTATATATGACAGATATTCACACAATTTATATATGTGGCTTATAAATATTGTAAGGTGTTGAGATGTATGTAATGACTTTGGCTTTGAAATGTCATTACCTAAAGAGCAACTTGTAGGCCGGAGGTGCCAGTGAATCATCATATATGAGTCATAATTAGGTTTTCAAACCAAATATAATATTACATATAATATATACCACAGTAATATCTCAAGTTTTCTTTTTTTCTTTTCTTTTCTTGTTTTTTTTATTTTAGAGTGTTACTCCCACCTGAAACGAGACAATATGACAATATGACATGTTGTTGAATAATCAAAATGTCTTTAGGAGCATCACTCAAAATAGCAAATTCTGCTTATGAATGTTTGTTTTTATGTCTCGTAAAACATATAAAATCCTTCATTAACTCTTCCAATGGTCATTTTCATGGAAGTTTAAAAATGAATTCAGTAAAAAAAATTCAACCTGAGTTGCTCTTCAACTTTATTTTTTATTTATATTTGAATTTTTTTTTATTTTAATTTAAAATATTTTATTTAAAATTGTCTTCACAGATATGAGGAAACCTGTAATCTCTGGGAATACAACAGTTGAGAAGGGAGCTGCTCTGAATCTGACCTGCAGTGTTGAAAGTTTCCCTCCGTCTCATCTCACGTGGACTTTACTTGGTTCCAACACAAACCTGCACGCTGGACCTGATACTGACCTGCAGAACGTGACTGGATCAGCCACACTTTTCCTCTCGAATGTGACGGCAGAACATACTGGACAGTATGTCTGTACAGCACAACACCTGGACACGACTGTGGCTGTATTTGCTGACGTAACTGTGACCTGTAAGTAGACTGGACTCATCTCCTGGAAAAGTTTCTGTTCACATGTTACACTGTCAGCATTTTGTTGTGATGTTGTGATTCTGTTGTGTGTTTACAGGGTTTTCAAAGATCTTAAACAACTCTGGATGTGAGGTTCAGTCGGAGGTCCTGACCTGTGTGTGTATCAGTGAGGGGTTTCCTTTACCCACCATCAGATGGCCGCTGTTGAAGAACCACACTGAGTACTCTGTTATTAACACTGTGTCAAAGCACACAGTCAGCAGCAGCATCACCCTAACTGTGAAGGAGCACAGCAGCACTTCTGTTGAGTGTGTCAGCCAGCAATGAAAATGGGGAAGTAAAAGAAAACCTCACCATCCGAGAAAAAGCACAAGTCACTGTTTTAGGTAAGATGAACCAGTCTTGGTTAGACCTCTGTTGTCTTTCAGAAATGTCTAAATTCAACTGAGGATTCAACTGAGGAAACTGTCCAAAACACCTTTGTTCTACTTTAATTTTTAAGTTTCTTCATGTTATAATAACATTGAGTATAAGCCAACGTCAGAGTGGGCTGGCCCATTAGGCAATATAGACAAATGCTAAGGGCACTGTGGCCTCCAGGGGGCGCCACAAAATCGGGAAAAAAAATCACTTTCAATGTAATTATATTAAAACTAGTTATTACTATTCAACTCTTAAAATGGAAAAGCTCACATAGATTCAAATTTAAAGCAATGCCCAATTAATATTACTACAAATGATAATACCAAATAAGTTAAGCCCCCTCCCACTCGCTCTCGGTGAGGGGAGGGGTGAATTTATTATTGATGTGACCCAGAGAAGTTTGTAAACATGTAAAAAGCTAAACTCGTAAAAAAAAGAAAAGAAGAGGAGGAAAAAGTAAAGATAAAGTAAAGTAAAGTAAAGATACAGAAATGAAGCATCAGTTATCTCACAGTGTACTGTGTTAAGTTGATAACTTGCTTCTGAGCCGATTAGCCTCAACATACTAATGAGTAAATAAGCAGTTTTATATTTCTGTAGCTGGGCGGCATGGAGGCTCTTTACTTTATGGATCATTTGTAAAGATTCATTAAACCTGCTCAGTAGGTGTCTACATTGGCCTAATCTACGCTTTTATTATTTGTTTTATTTACATCTGTGTGTAAATAAAATTGTGTGCAAACTGTGTGGTTATTTAAATTGTTTGATGTTGATTGTTATATTTATAATTTATTACTATTATTATTATTATTTATTCACTTATTTACAGGATTTTTATTTTGTGGTAAGGGTATTTATATTGTATTTCAGATTTATGTGTAATTTGTTAAGCGTGTAAATTGGGTGACATGCTATCTTATAAATTAAACAAACACAGTAGTCACTGATTGTACAGCATAAATATTAACACTTGAACAATCTACATGATGTCATTTCTAACAGATCAACATGGACCAGGTGCAGAGCTTCCCTGGGCCGTCGCTGCTGTATCTCTCATTGTGAATGTCATCTGTATAATCTGTGTGATCTTCCTTTGGTATGTTACCACATCATCATTTTATGCTTTGAAGGCTCTGTCAGTGCAGAGAAACTTCAGAAAACACATCACATCTCACTCTCTCTTTTCTCTGAAGGAAAACAAGACAAAAGGCGACACCAAACCAAGAGGACAGAACGTACATGTCACTGCAGAAAACAGACCCATCAGCAGAGTACGATGTTATCGGCCCACCTCTGAACCAACAAGTGTCAGCTTCCACTGAGTGTAGTCGAAGATGATACTTCCATACTGTGACTGAGCTGTTCACTCATGATTTCCAGTATAATCCCAGTCATTTAGTGTAGCTGGGAGTCAGGTGCTTTGCAGATTTCTCAGCAGTCTTGAAGGTGTGAAACAGTCAAATAAAATTCAATCTTAATTTGACTGTGACAGTGTTTAACTGTGTTTGCAACTTTGTCTTTAACTTTGTGTCTGGAACACATTCTGTAATATCTACTAAAGAGGAGGATGTTATCTTTGCATTGTTGTACATAGAAGTGTTTTAGACAATAAAGTTTATATTTTGATTTGTACATTTGTTGTAGTTTCTTCATTAGCTGTACAGAGTTCCTTTGTCATGTATCAAACAATGAAAAGTCATTATGGCCACACAGATCTTTTAAGTATTTGGCCCAGATAATATTGAACTTGATAATCAGACTAGATGGCACATTTGTTGACACTCTTATACAGAAAGTTTTGGTAGAAGACAATTAGAGAACAGAGAGAGAAGATTTTAGCTGGTTGGTCTTCAAGTTGGGGTTATCATGTCATGAATTGGATAATTAGATTTGTGGCTCATTTTCTCTTTTTCAGTGATTGAATGTTGGTCGATCGACCACTGAAACATCTCAAAAACTACTGGATGGATTTTCATCACATTTTCAACCTGTATTCATGGTGCTCAGACATTAATCATTGATCTCTTGATTTTTCCTCTAATGCCACCATGAGGTTTATATTATTGGGTTTGGTTTTGAGTGAAATTTCTCAAAAACTGTTAAATGTATTGCCGATAAATTTGTCCAGCAGGATAAGTTATGATAACTTTGGAGATCCTCTGAAGTTGTATGTGGTGCCATCATCAGGACAAAATGTTTGATTTAACACAAAATACCTGCACTGACTAAAGAGTGACATCAGCCTCAACTGTACTCTGTGTTAAAACCTAAACTAGGAACATTAGCAGCTAAACATCACAATGTAAGCATTGTTATTGTGAGTGTGTTAGCATGCTGATGTTAGTTTGCCACTAAGATTGCAGTTTTTTCTGTCATGCTACACACAAAGTGAGTCTGCAGCTCCTCATTTTAAATTTATCATGAGAGGCAGCTTGAGTGAAGATCAACAGCAGCTCAAAGTGTGAACAGGAAGTTATCACACATGCCTACACTGTGATGCTACATAAGGTCAAATAACTGAAAAATGAGCACACTGACTTTACAGGAAACAAAATCTTGAGATGCAGCATTACACGAAAACACAAACGCAGAGCTGATTTTCAGACTTTGTTTATTGTAAAATTAAACATATGTGATAAATGCAAACATTTTTATTGTGTAGAATGTGCAGCTGATCACCTCTTGTTTTATTTTAATAATGGGTAAACTTATCTTAAGCAGATCTATGTTTTTAAATAGATAATTGGCTTTTTTGTTTTTAAAGGATTTGCACCACTGATTATTGGGTTAGTGTTGTGGGCGAATGTGTACCTCTGGTCAGTCTTCCTTTGCAGAATAAATAAATAAATAAATTTGATGAGCATCAGTTGTCCATACTTGAATATAAAGTTTGAATACAACACACATCTGATGTTAGGGAGGGGATCTTGGTATACAGTGACACAGTTAAAAACCTACAGTCAGGAATACTTAGAAGACTGAACCGAGCTTGAAAAATTGAGCGAGCAGAACTTCCATATCCCTCCTCATCTCTCTGCTGGCCTCCAAAGCCTTTCCCCGCAGTGTTGCATGATCCAATTCTTTATTTTTAACCTGCTTTTCTTCATTACTTTACTTCTGTTTATTTACCTTTTGTGTAAATTGTTGTTTTGTGATTAATAGTTTGTTCTGTTGTTTCTTATTTGCCACTGTGTCCACTCTGAATTAGCACGTGCACGGTGACCAAGAGCTGCCCGCTGCATGTACAGGACCAGTGATTGAAGCTCTGTCAGATACTCTGATCTGATTGGTTGTTTTTTTATTCAGGCGTGCAGTGGATTCTTGTCAAATGACCTGAGAGGCAGCAGGTGGAGCCAGAGGAGTCCTGATTTTTTATCACAGATGATCTGTCTCATGTACTACTGTCAGGACATAGTGAGAGTTTTAGCCAAAATGACTAAAGGTCATTTATATAAAAATGACCTGCTTCTGCTTTAAAGTAACAGCACATTCACAACGCTTTATACAGCATGTCTCACATCATAAAGAATCCTATTTACTCACACCACCAGGGAGGAGGCAAAACAATGTGTGTAAATCTCTGTCAGTGTTGTTTCTCATTCACTGTTTCCAGGGAAGTGTGAAATTTCTACAGTCTCCATCTGAGCTTTGTCTCTGGACACAAAGAGATCTCTGACATAAAGTGTGCCGAGTGTGAAGGACTCACCAACCGTGTCAATACACGGATTAAACCTCCTTTCATGTCCATAAATGTTTACCACAGTTAGTCATGGAGACTATGTTAAACAGAAAGAGTTTCTCTTCCATTTGTTTTTAAGTAGTGAAGGTGGAGCTTCACATCTGGATATTGTGATAACTAATGTGAAGTACCTTGAGATATTTCAAACACGAGATGTTATAATACATATAAAATGCAGAGCTCCTTGCTAAGAGGCTGCTGGGGTGAATGGTGATTGAGTTTTTTTCAGACGCGAAACACAAAGAGAGAGGGAGAAAAGGAGAAGGAAGATTAAAAGAGTCAGCTACTTGAAGAGTAGCGTCACTAAGCAGAAATCAATGTGGAGACGAGCGCAGAACAAGGCAGAAAGGTAAAGCACAACTTTTACCTTTATAAAGATCTTTTGAAGTGATTCAGTCTTCCCTGTATGATATGATGTAAAATGCATTGGTGCTGTTGTTGAGCTGTTGTACAGGATTTTGCTCTCAATTTTATTTATATAGCAGTGACAGTCTCTGCGCCTCTAAATAAAAACTGGTTTTATTAACTAAACTTTCCACTTGTCTTTTATCTTTTTTGTAAAAAGTGTTTGTGTGTCTGAAAAGAAGAGTTCGTCCTCTGGAAGGAGAGACCGTATGTTTCATCAGATCAGGATGTTTGTTGTCATCTGGGCGACTCTGTTCTTCTCTGTGAGAGGGAACAACGCTGACACAGGTTTGCATCTGTATTATAATCTTGTAATGAAGCCAAGATTACATTTTCAAATAGAATTTAGAACTATAAATAGTCTGAAATAATTTGCAATAATAAATATCTCTTTAAAAAATTTACAAAAAAATGAACTTTTCCATTTTGAATTTAGTCATAAATAAATGTAATGTCTCAAAGCAGCTGATGATGTGGACTTCTGGATAGATTATTGTTTAAATGAAACTTTTTTTAAACAGAGACATTAACCAATAAATAAATGTGTGAAATATTGCCAGTCCATTATGTTGTTTTCTCAGTATTGCTTAAAATCTCCAATATCTGTCCCTGTGTTTCTCTCACTGATTGCTTTAACAGGTGCATCAGTGGAAGGAAGAACAACCTGTCAAAATGGATTCTGTATCACTCTCAGTGAAGCAGAAATAAGAGCAGAGGCTGGACTCTGTGTTGTGATACCATGTTCTTTCACTACTCCTTATAGCTTTACACCCCAACATTTAGTTTGGTACCAATGTGAACAATCTAAATCAAAATGTAGTGATTCAGACGTGATCTTCCACTCTAAGAAGAACAACAGAAAAGTTCAGTCTGAGTTCAAAGGACGAGTGTTTCTGTTGGAGCCTGATGTGAGTCTGAACAACTGCAGCATCATCATCAATGACCTGACTGAGTCAGACTCTGGATCATATCAGCTCAGAGTTAATGGGAGATTAGATGGATTTACATTCTCTCCAAGAGCAACTGTCTCTGCGGTGTTCAACCCTTCAGCTGAACACCACGACACCAAAATCACCTGTAAGGTCATCTTCACAGGAAACAGGACTACAGAGGAGACAGTGACTCTGAATGTGACCTGTGAGTGAAATATACTGTACTTTATTCTCTCACATTTACTCTTCACCTTGAAAACAATATTCCAAGCCAAAAATGTATTTTTATTTATGCAGCAAATAGCTTTAAAAAAAACTGTGAACCTACAACTCTGCTTGTGTGTCCACAGTGTGTCCAAAGATCCTAACTAGCTCCAAGTGTGAGGTTCAGTCGGAGGTCCTGACCTGTGTGTGTATCAGTGAGGGGTTTCCTTTACCCACCATCAGATGGCTGCTGTTGAAGAACCACACTGAGTACTCTGTTATTAACACTGTGTCAAAGCACACAGTCAGCAGCAGCATCACCCTAACTGTGAAGGAGCACAGCAGCACTTCTGTTGAGTGTGTCAGCAGTAATGAAAATGGGGAAGCAAAAGAAAACCTCACCATCCACAAAAAAACATCAGAAAAAGAGGGTACATGTTCTCAACTAAAACACTTCTGCTACCACAGAGCACTGGTTTGCTTTGTTTGTTCAGCCACAGTAACAGTAATAGTAATAGTCTTCTCACAACACCGGCAGAAAGCATTTTTTTATATGAAAGTCACTGCTGACACCCGGGCCGTAATATTGCACATGCAACGGCTTTCATTAGTGGGTCATACGCTCAGTCACTATTGTGTTAGCTCATCCAGCAAGAGATAATGACTTAACAGACTTTTATTTACATGAAATTCCTCAAGATTATAACTTCAAGTACTTAAAACATTAGTTTTCTTCACAATCTTCCTCAGTATCAAATGTAATATTTTAATGTGTGTATGTGGCTTTCATTTTTTAACATGTCAGTTAGACAGCCTTTCGTTTAAAGAATTGATGATAAATAATAAATGCATTTACAGTTAGATTTGGCAGAAAGGACACGCTCATATAAGTTATGTTGTAGCTGACAGATCGATGGACCAAAAGATGTGAAGTACGCCACCACTGATTTCTCCGTGTTGAAGAGAAAGTGTCCCAGTGAGGCAGCCAAAAAGCAAGAGAGCACAGAGACAGAGTACGCTGAAGTTAAAATACAAGTTAAAGAGGAAAGAGAAGATCCTGGTGAAGAGGAAGGTGAAGTGTTGGAGGAAGAAGAGGAGGCGATGATAGTGGAGGATGAGGAGACAAAGCATTGTGTCCCTGAAGAGGAGGAAGGGAAGGATGAGGCAGTCTACTCCAATGTGAAGGATATAATGGGTGAGAATGAAGATTAAATCTATCAAATATGATGGACTGATGTCATGGACTGATGATGGATTGTTATTGAGTGGATGAAGGACGGTCCTGTGAACAGTTTCTACCACAGAGCTCAAGATAATCTGAAGTGGCCGAGACACTTCACACCTCTGCATGTTGGGTGTTGTTCAGATTAATTCACTCAGCTAAGAGTGGGCTGGATGTTGGACAGAACTTCCTCATTCAGGTGTTGCTGTTCTTCAGTGTGTTTACTTTTTAAATAAGCCTCACAGTAGTTTACTCACCCCCATGAAAAAGTTGACAGCGCCATTACAGCATAAAAAATTAGAGGAGCGAGCACCTCTGGCCTCTCTGCTCTGACTGTGCTTTTGTTCGATACCTTTTATTTAACTTGGTCTATAATGTGCCTCAAGTGTACTTCTGATCAGACCAAAGCTCTTCTGATTGGATAACAGTTTTTTCTGCCTCAAGCAAAACTGAAGCCTCACTTTCAATTTCAATGTCTACACTGGATTCCCACTAAATTTTGTACAAACATAAATGGTCCCAAAGAGATGTATCCCAGCAACTTTGCTCATTGTTTGACATTTTCCCATTTCCTGACTGTATATTTCTGATATAATTTTTGATTAATTAGAAAATAGAGATCATTGTGAAGTCGTTAATCTGTCTTTTGTTTGTTTTATTATTATTTTTTTCTATATTTTCTTTTCAAACTGTTGAACCCTTTGGCTTGATATGTCTTAATAACTTTCATAGAATATATTAGTTTAAATAGTTGTCATTTTTTTTTATACATGAGTAAAATAATAGCTGAAATAATGACTATCTTTGACATATGACCATTTTATTTAACTGGCACTCCAGATATTCAGCAATAATATGCACATTCATGCCCATTAATCCCATTATGCACAAAATGTATTTTCAATTACAATGTAGAAGGATAGGTGGCAGATAGAAAAGTTAAAACTAAACTGACTAAAACTTCTAGTGCTTCCTCTTTCTCAGTTTTTCTCACTGCCATGGCAACAAGCTTTAAAAACAAAAAAACAAGACTTGTTTCATTATGCAGTGTTAAAGATCTACATGATCAACTTCATAACATGTGAGATAATGATATTTTAGCCATAAGTGTGAAAGTCTAAGAGTGACCAGCAGTGTGCAGAGAAACTTCCTGGAAAATTGTTGTGGTGAAAAGAGGGAAGAAGTAAAAAGTGAAGAGGAAGAATCAGTTCAGAGCAGAGACACTGAGCAGAGATCACTGAGGAGAGAAGAGAGCAGGAGAACAGGACACAAAGAGGTAAAACACAATATTTAACTTATCATTAAAATATCTTGTAAAAGTCAGAAGTTGTAGATATTCATTTCAGACCTTTAGGTGCTACAGATACGTTCAGTTATTAGTCATTCTTCCTTATCAGATGCTTTTTAAAACTCCTGTCTTCACTTGTTCAATAAGATGCACATTTCATTGTAAAAGTCTGTAGTTGTAGATAATATAGATCATTTCAGAGCTTTTAGGTGCTACAAATACGTTCACTAATAGCTTTCTTGGAAATAAAAAGTGCTCAAAATAAACAGCTCAAGACTCAGAACCCTGATGTCAGCTACATTCATTGATGCAAGTACAGAAAGGATTTTTTTATTTGAACATGCAACTTAAATGTGCAGGTGTTTGTGGTCCACTTTCATCAGCTGAAACATTTAATGCCTAAAATGTTTTTTCCTCTCAAATGAAAAGTTTGCCGTTGGAGGAAAAGACTGACTGTCTTAAGCAAATCAGGATGTTTGTTCTCATCTGCACAACTCTGTTCTTCTCTGTGAGAGACAGCAATGCTGACACAGGTATGTGTCTCTGTTATAATCTTGTTTTTAACCTTGACTTTAGCAGCTCATTAGTAATATTCACTCAGTTGACTTACTAAGAAATTCTTGGGTAAATATTGATGTAAATTAATCTATTATTTACCAACAGCAGTGCTGCTGACAACAGCATTTTCTATAAAACAAAATAATCAGCCTACTATCTGTGAGGAGTTGTAGCATTTCTTTAGCATTTATCATAGTGTGTTGTCAAAATGTAAATATCTGTCCCTGTGTTTCTCTCACTGTTTGCTTTAACAGGTGCATCAGTGGAAGGAAGAACAACCTGTCAAAATGGATTCTGTATCACTCTCAGTGAAGCAGAAATAAGAGCAGAGGCTGGACTCTGTGTTGTGATACCATGTTCTTTCACTACTCCTTATGGCTTTACACCCCAACATTTAGTTTGGTTCAAATGTGAACAATCAAAATCAAAATGTAGTGATTCAGACGTGATCTTCCACTCTAACAAGAACAACAAAAAAGTTCAGTCTGAGTTTCAAAGGACGAGTGTTTCTGTTGGAGCCTGACGTGAGTCTGAACAACTGCAGCATCATCATCAATGACCTGACTGAGTCAGACTCTGGATCATATCAGCTCAGAGTTACTGGTCTCCTGAACGGGAAATCAAATGGATCTATATTCTCTCCAAGAGCAACTGTCTCTGTTAAAGGTATGAAGAGCTACAACAAATATACACACTGAAGATGTTTATGTGCAATGTTGTTGTACCAATGAACTGCACCAACATGTTTGATGTATTTTTGTCTTAATGGAGGATGAAGTAATGTTTGACATTTGTCGCCCTCTGTGGGCAGCCAGGAGGAACTGCAGCAGTTCCTGATAGAACTCCTTATTGCCCTGTTGAAATGTTTAACAAAGTATCTGATTGTTTTAGGAACACCACCACATTTAAATGAATACAGAGGAGATGACCTTCAGAAACATACTGAACTTTATTCTCTCACATTTACCTTTTATCTAAAATCTTTGTTGCTCACCTGAATTTGCTCCACTGCAGGAACATTAGAGATGGACTGCTCTCATTTTGTTTCATAGATGTGAATACTTTAGGTCTGATCCAGAAGCCCACAGTGCTGATTCCTCCTCTGACAGAGGGACAGCAGACCACACTGACCTGCACTGCTCCTGGGAATAAAAGTGTGAGGGAGGGTGGTCTCTGTTTCCCTCCATCTCTGGATCTGATCCTGGAGCAGAAATATCACCTGGACGTGGAGAGGAGCAGGAGAGAAGGACTCTCACATCACAGGAAACATCACTGCTTTCAAGACTGAGACTGTCACACAGAGACACAGCTCAACTTTGACCTTTAACCCGAGTGGTAGAATGAAAAACACGTCAAGCTGAACACCACGGTTAATTTATATTACTTCACCTAGATATAACCCTGTTTTAAGTCATTTTTTATGTACCTATTATTTGCCTCATACCTCCATTTAAGTATTACAGTCATCTTCACCTTTTTCTTTTTCAGGAAACAGGACTACAGAGTATATATGAGACAGTGACTCTGAATGTGACCTGTGAGTGAAACATACTGAACTTTATTCTCTCACATTTACTCTTCACCATGAAGTTTAAAATGAATGAAAACAATATTCCAAACAAAAAATGTATTTTTATTTATGTAACAAATAGCTTTAAAAAACTGTGAACCTACACTTTTCCTCTCTGCTTGTGTGTCCACAGTGTGTCCAAAGATCCTAACTAGCTCCAAGTGTGAGATTCAGTCAGAGGTCCTGACCTGTGTGTGTATCAGTGAGGGGTTTCCTTTACCAACCATCAGATGGCCGCTGTTGAAGAACCACACTGAGTACTCTGTTATTAACACTGTGTCAAAGCACACAGTCAGCAGCAGCATCACCCTAACTGTGCACACGGAGCACAGCAGCACTTCTGTTGAGTGTGTCAGCAGCAATGAAAATGGCGGAAGCAAAAGAAAACCTCACCATCCGAGAAAAAGCACAAGTCACTGTTTTAGGTAAGATGAACCAGTCTTGGTTAGACCCCTGTTGTCTTTCAGAAATGTCTGTTCAAAGACACACACACACACACACACATGCACGCACACACACACACACACACACACACACACACACACAGCAGCCCCTAATATCACAGTGGATGAAAGGCTGGTGGCATTCAGAGGTCGCTGCCCATTTAGGCAATAAATGCCTTCCAAACCAGCTAAATATGGGATAAAAATCTGGGCAGCATGTGATGCAAACACCAGCTATACATTGAACATGCAGGTTTACACTGGAAAGCCGGCTGAAGGAGCCCCAGAGAAGAATCAGGGCACAGGGGTCGTGCTTGACATGGCACAGGGTCTCAGGGGGCACAACATAACCTGTGACAATTTTTTCACAAACTACAACTTGGGTCAAGAGCTTCTAAAGAGAAAGCTCACAATGGTCAGAACTGTCCGAAAGAACAGGGCTGAACTCCCTGCAGAGCTGCTGGTAATCAAGAACAGGGCCCCTCAGTCTTCCATGTTTGCCTTTGCAGACACCACAGCCCTAGTGTCTTACTGCCCCAAAGAGGGAAAAAATGTCGTGCTCATGAGTACTCTGCACAAAAATGCTGAAACCAGCACAAGAGAGGACCAGAAACCAAGCATGATCCTGGATTACATTACCACCAAAGGGGGGGTAGACAACTTGGACAAAGTAACAGGGTCCTACAGCACCAAATGAATGACTGCGCGCTGGCCATTGGCCACCAAGTACACCAGTGCGTGAGGCAAGTGTAAGTGTGTGTGTGTGTGTGTGTGTGTGTGTGTGTGCATGTGTGTGCATTTGTGTGTATAAGAGTGTGTTGTGTGTGTCTTGGAATCAGCAAAAAGACATAGTATAGTATGCAGCATAGTAAAGTAATCATGGTCCTCTTGTTTCTAGGTTGCTGCTGAGGGGAAAAGAAAGAGGAAGAGGTTGCCAGGTCTGCAGGCCATCTGACGATGTCAAGACAAGCATGACCTGTGCGAAATGTGCAAAATTCATTTGCACAAAGCACAGTGTGATGACATGTCACTCGTGTGCTGAGTAGATGTACAGACAGACAGACACACACACACACACACACACACCTTGTTCATATTGTGATTGCTTGTTACTTTGTTCATTAGTGGTTCACAAACAGTGCATGTATGTAAAACTAAATTTAAATGTTATGTTTCAATGTTATGTTTTATATGTTGGTCTTTCAAAAGTAATAAAGTGGTGAAACATTAAAAAAAAAGTTTGAACATGTATTTTTTTTATGAAAAACGAGTGAATGATCCTAATTGAACCATTACCTGTTAGAGGTAAAGAACACCATTGCACTAAATATTGATAGAATAGTTAGTAATGGAATTAGTAATGAAATATTAACAATGCTTGTTAGGAAATTGTTTTGTTTCGGACATCTTTTGGATAATTAAACATGCACCGGGTCAAATTGACCCGGGAACACCATTGCTGTTCCTGACAAATTAACATAACAGGAGGGTTAATACTCTCATTCATTTTTCGTCATATTATAATAACATTGAGTATAATCCAAATAGAGTAAATGCAGCACTAACAAACACAGTAGTCACTGATCGTACAGCATAAATATCAACACTTGAACAATCTACATGATGTCATTTCTAACAGATCAACATGGACCAGGTGCAGAGCTTCCCTGGGCCGTTGCTGCCGCTATATCTCTCATTGTGAATGTCATCTGTATAATCTGTGTGATCTTCCTTTGGTATGTTATCACATCATCATTTTATGCTTTGAAGGCTCTGTCAGTGCAGAGAAACTTCTGAAAACACATCACATCTCACTCTCTTTTCTCTGAAGGAAAACAAGACAAAAGGCGACACCAAACCAAGAGGACAGAACGTACATGTCACTGCAGAAAACAGACCCATCAGCAGAGTACGATGTTATCGGCCCACCTCTGAACCAACAAGTGTCAGCTTCCACTGAGTGTAGTCGAAGATGATACTTCCATACTCTGACTGAGCTGTTCACTCATGATTTCCAGTATAATCCCAGTCATTTAGTGTAGCTGGGAGTCAGGTGCTTTGCGGATTTCTCAGCAGTCTGAAGAAGTGAAACTGTCATTTTCACAGTCAAATGAAATTCAACTGTAATCAGATGATAACAATGTTTAGGAGTTGTACTTGTGTTTGCAACTTTATTGTTAACAGTGTGTCTGGAATACATTTAGTAAAGTCTGCCTAAAGAGGAGGATGTTACCTTTGCATTGTGTTATATAGTATTATTTTATACAATAAAAGTAATTTAGACTTTATTGCATTTGTTGTTTTTTTTATTCTTCAATAGTATTTCCTTTGCCATGTATCACAAATCATAACACATTATTATGGCTATTTCAGCAGACAAAAAAATTACATGGTATCTGTCTCACCAATTCTGGGTACCTACATTCATTCTGAATCTTGCTGATGTAAAATGAACTTTAAAAAGTGAAGACTTGCTGGGAAAGGGTGGCACAGTGGTGTAGTGGTCGCCTCACAGCAAGAGGGTTCTGGGTTCAATCCTTCTGTGTGGAGTTTGCATGTTCTCCCTGTGCCTGCGTGGGCACTCCAGCTTCCTCCCACAATCCAAGGTTAGGTTGGCAACTCCAAATTGCCCCTCACCCTGTGAGTGTGAGTGATTTATCTGTCTTTCTATGTCAGCCCCTGTGACTGACTACGTCCCAGTCCAGGGTGTACCTCCGCCTTTCTCGCCCAATGACAGCTGGAGATAGGCTCCAGCACCCCCTGTGACCCTGTGTGTCAGGATAAAGTGGGAATAGAAAATAGATGGATGGACTTGCTGGGAAAAGTGTAAGTGAATCAGCGAAGGACAATATTAGTCTTGACGTATCTTGAACACTGGATTGTTAAACAATTTCCACTTCACTGGATGAATCAATTTTTGGCCTCAAGAGATTATTGAGAATCCAAAAAGCTTGAATATTAATTATATTTTATTCACACTGTTACTGAAACAGTACTATCTTAGAGACTCAATGAATTATGTCACTTGTGAGGCATGATGATAAAATCTGCTGTTCACACTTGTTGTTCAGTACATCACTGATTATTTCTTTTAAAAGTGTGTTGTGGGTATGAACAAGACTCAGTGGGGAGATGGTGTGCTGTAGTTGTTGTGATTAAGTCAGTGACCTTTTTGTTACAAGCACAACATTTCAAACTGCGCTCTGTAAAAAAAGCCTAATGTCTCTTTATTTGGCCCCCATTATCCAACTGGCATTGCAGATATTTACCAGTAACACAGATCATTTACAGTGTTACCCCAATCACACACACACATCTGATTGAGTACAGTATGTGCTTTGCATTACTGAAGCAACATAAAAAGACTATATAAAATGACAAACTATGTCATATGAAACAGTCATATGAAAAACTGTGTGAGGAAACGCTTTCAGCTCATCCACTGGTTTGTTGGTTTATCCTACTGACAAGACTTTTTTTACTTTTTTTACTTTTTTTTTAACTTTTTTTACACTTCCCTTTTCCAAGAACTTTAAACTTTGTTTCACATTTGTGGAGAACATACAGAAATAACACAATAACAGCAATACAAACAAAGAAAGCAAAGAAATAAGATATAAGATACGATACAGTGTCATCGCTTGATATATATATAAATGTCATATCGTGTCTGTGTGTGAGCTTCAGAAAGGGAAAAATAATGTCTAACACTGGACAGGGAAACTTCCTGAACCCTTTTGTTGCACAAAGAGGGAATAAATAGAAAAGAGAGAAGAATGTGTGAGATCAAGATAGAAAGAGTTGAAACAAAACATATTCTGAGTTATAATTATAAAACGATGGAAGTGATCGACTCTTCCCTAATAGAAAATGTGCTGCTGCAGATTCAGAAAGGTGGATTGTGCAAGAGAAAGGGTGCTTGAGGATAAGAGGATTACAGATATTAATTATGTTGGAGTTAGCATTACAAAGATTCAGGTGGCCCAGAGCTGGGGCCCCTGGATATTACAGGGATTTTATATTTAGGAGATTTCTGATAAAAAAGCTGTTGCTGAGCTGTTTTCATCATGTTTTTTTTTCATGTGACACCGTTATAGACCAGATTTCATAAACTGCAACTGTCAAATTAGCCGCACCCCTGCGTGAAGAGGTGGCTATATTTAATGAAGCTATGAACTATGAACTATGGAACAAATGCTGTGTTGTCTTTTTTCTGTATATCTGTTTATTGTGAATCCTCTTGTGATTTCTTTCTTGAAAGGTACTATTTGAATAACCGTTTTTTTAAAACTTACATTTCCCACAGCCATTCAACCACACTTCAGAAACAAACAGTTGCATAAAGAGGTGGTTCAGTGCTTGTACAGAAATCACACCTTTACAGTACTTCCCTTTTCCAAAAGTTTCATATTTCTTCACAGTCATGGAGACAATCTAAACAAACAAGCAAACAAAAATGTTTTATGTTTATTATTCAATGATAAAGGGGCACATTTGTAAAGAAATATAATAGACATATTGTTATATGATTGAGTGTATAAAAGCCCACCAGTCTATAGAGAGGACAAATATTGGTCAGCTCACTATCTGTGGAAACTTCCTGAAACCTTTTTTTACAGAAAGAGGGAAGAGACAGAGAAGTGAGGAAAGTTCAGAGCAGAATCACTGCAGAGAGAAGACAGCAGGAGAACGAGACAGAAAGAGGTAAAAAACAACATTTAATTTATGTTTGATATGGGTTGTGGGACTGTAAATAGAAGTTTCTGAAGTGATTAATTCCTTTCAAACTAATATATCAAAAATGCCTTTCTACCCTCCTGGATTTACTGGTATAGAAAGGCTGGACTGTAATGGAGAAAGAGTTTGTGTATTTGTCATATTTGGTGTGTAAAGTCAGTAAATGTTTCAGGTGCCCTGAGCTGCAGTTTTTATAAAATGACTGCAGTGAAGTTCAGCAAATAATAAAAAATAATGTTAGTCACACCCTTATGTGTGTTCATTTTGCAGTTACAGAATGACTAAACATGCAACTTCCTGAATTAAAATCTGTGATGTCAATTGTGGAGTTTCGTTTGGCTCAGTTTCTGCACGTTTGCCACACTTTCAGTGTAAAGTTCGTCCTGTGGAGGGAGAGACCGACATAATCATCAAATCAGGATGTTTGTTCTCATCTTGGTGACACTTTTCTGTGTGAGAGGCAGCAATGCCTACACTGGTATGCATCTCTGTTTATATATAAATATATATATATGTAAGTGTGTGTGTGTGTGTGTGTGTGTGTTTGTGTGTCTTTACACATCCAATATATTTGTATATATACATATATATAAACATATACATTTACATATGTATGAAGTGTGTGTGTGTGTGTATACACATGTATGTTTTTCCACCTTTAATATAATTAAATACTAAAAATATTATGTTATTATATTGATAAACTGATCAATATGATAAATGTACAAGTAATTTTTTAAGCATTTTTTTTTTTTAACCTTGATCTTAGCAGTTCATGAAAGATATTCCTTCCAGTCCCATTTACGTTTCTCAGAAATATGTGGGTAAATATTCATATAAATGACTCTATTGTTTATCAGTAGTGTGTTGATAAAATGTAAATATCTGTCCCTGTGTTTCTCTCACTGTTTGCTTTAACAGGTGCATCAGTGGAAGGACGAACAACCTGTCAAAATGGATTCTGTATCACTCTCAGTGAAGCAGAAATAAGAGCAGAGGCTGGACTGGACTCTGTGTTGTGATACCATGTTCTTTCACTACTGCTTATAGATTTACACCCCAACATTTAGTTTGGTACCAATGTGAACAATCAAAATCAAAATGTAGTGATTCAGATGTGATCTTCCACTCTAACAAGTACAACAGAAAAGTTCAGTCTGAGTTCAAAGGATGAGTGTTTCTGTTGGAGCCTGCCATGAGTCTGAACAACTGCAGCATCATCATCAATGACCTGACTGAGTCAGACTCTGGATCATATCAGCTCAGAGTTAATGGTAAATAAATATTCTAAAGTAATGTAATACTTTGCTTCACAGATATGAAGAAACCTGTGATCACTGGGAAATAAAAGTGTGAGGGAGGGTGAGACTCTGAATCTGACCTGCAGTGTTGAAAGTTTCCCTCCATCTTTAATCACATGGACCAAAGTTTCTGATGACAACATGCAAACTGGAGCAAAAACGAATCTGCAGAATGACACTTTTAGTGACCTGTACAACAACACTGAGAGCTTTCTGAAGGAACAACGTCAAATAGGCACTTTTTCCATCTCGAATGTGACAACAGGAGATTCTGGACAGTACATCTGCACATCAAAACATCCGAATAAGACCTGGACGGAAAAATTTGATGTAACAGTGATATGTAAGTACACTGTACAGCTGTTCTAAGACAGAAAACTTCTTGTTTCTTTTCATCAGGTAACTGAAATTATGAAATTATGATAGCTGACCTGCCAAATTCCTCCTGAAAAACTTCCACAGCCACAAATACATGTGTTGCCATGTAAACATGAAATTTGCTGACTCCAAAAGAAATCGACTGTCCTTGCTTTAGTTTTAGTGGAAATAAGAGTCCTTGGACCTGTGGAGGTATTGTGGAGGCCTCCAGGTATTTGTCAACCTCACTGAAGACACATTTGTAAAAACTTCTTTTATCTGTTTGTCACTGTGCGTTTAGTTTGAACATTTCTAGACTTTGACGCCCTCGAGTGGTAGAATGAAAAACACATGTGGCAGACAATGCATGAATGCAGTCAACAAGTACACATAGTGCCTATTAGATTGATATATCGTATACACCTTATATTACTTCTACACTAGATATAACCCTGTTTTATGTATGTTCATACATTTTTTATGTATGTTCTATCTATTATTTAGCCTCATACCTCCATTTACACAGTATTACAGATAACACATGAACTATAGCACCTTTTTCTTTTTCAGTAGGACATAAAAACGTCACTAAAACACAAAAACAAGAAGAAGTTGCTGTCTGCTGAACTAATCACATTTTCTGTATGTATATATGACAGATATTCACACAATTTATATATGTGGCCTATAAATATTGTAAGGTGTTGAGATGTATGTAATGACTTTGGCTTTGAAATGTCAATACCTAAAAAGCAACTTGTAGGCTGGAGGTGCCAGTGAATCAACATATATGAGTCATAATTAGGTTTTCAACCAAATATAATATTACATATAATATATAAAACAGTAATATCTCAAGTTTTCTTTTTTTCTTTTCTTTTCTTGTTTTTTTTATTTTAGAGTGTTACTCCCACCTGAAACAAGACAATATGACAATATGACATGTTGTTGAATAATCAAAATGTCTTTAGGAGCATCGCTCAAAATAGCAAATTCTGCTTATGAATGTTTGTTTTTATGTCTCGTAAAACATATAAAATCCTTCATTAACTCTTCCAATGGTCATTTTCATGGAAGTTTAAAAATGAATTCAGTAAAAAAAATTCAACCTGAGTTGCTCTTCAACTTTATTTTTTATTTATATTTGAAATGTTTTTTATTTTAACTTAAAATATTTTGTTTAAAATTGTCTTCACAGATATGAGGAAACCTGTAATCTCTGGGAATACAACAGTTGAGAAGGGAGCTGCTCTGAATCTGACCTGCAGTGTTGAAAGTTTCCCTCCGTCTCATCTCACGTGGACTTTACTTGGTTCCAACACAAACCTGCACGCTGGACCTGATACTGACCTGCAGAACGTGACTGGATCAGCCACACTTTTCCTCTCGAATGTGACGGCAGAACATACTGGACAGTACGTCTGTACAGCACAACACCTGAACACGACTGTGGCTGTATTTGCTGACGTAACTGTGACCTGTAAGTAGACTGGACTCATCTCCTGGAAAGGTTTCTGTTCACATGTTACACTGTCAGCATTTTGTTGTGATGTTGTGATTCTGTTGTGTGTTTACAGGGTTTTCAAAGATCTTAAACAACTCTGGATGTGAGGTTCAGTCGGAGGTCCTGACCTGTGTGTGTATCAGTGAGGGGTTTCCTTTACCCACCATCAGATGGCCGCTGTTGAAGAACCACACTGAGTACTCTGTTATTAACACTGTGTCAAAGCACACAGTCAAGCAGCAGCATCACCCTAACTGTGAAGGAGCACAGCAGCACTTCTGTTGAGTGTGTCAGCAGCAATGAAAATGGGGAAGTAAAAGAAAACCTCACCATCCGTGAAAAAGCACAAGTCACTGTTTTAGTTAAGATGAACCAGTCTTGGTTAGACCTCTGTTGTCTTTCAGAAATGTCTCAAAAATTCAACTGAGGAAACTGTCCAAAACACCTTTGTTCTACTTTAATTTTTAAGTTTCTTCATGTTATAATAACATTGAGTATAAGCCAACGTCAGAGTGGGCTGGCCCATTAGGCAATATAGACAAATGCTAAGGGCGCTAAAGTATTTCTCCAGGGGGCGCCACAAAATCGGGAAAAAAAATCACTTTCAATGTAATTATATTAAAACTAGTTATTACTATCAACTCTTAAAATGGAAAAGCTCACATAGATTCAAATTGTAAAGCAATGCCCAATTAATATTACTACAAATGATAATACCAAATAAGCCCCCCTCCCACTCGCTCTCGGTGAGGGGAGGGTGAATTTATTGATGTGACCCAGAGAAGTTTGTAAACATGTAAAAATGAGCTAAACTCGTAAAAAAAAGAAAAGAAGAGGAGGAAAAAGTAAAGATAAAGTAAAGTAAAGTAAAGATACAGAAATGAAGCATCAGTTATCTCACAGTGTACTGTTGAAGTTGATAACTTGCTTCTGAGCGATTAGCCTCAACATACTAATGAGTAAATAAGCAGTTTTATATTTCTGTAGCTGGGCGGCATGGAGGCTCTTTACTTTATGGATCATTTGTAAAGATTAAACCTGCTCAGTAGGAGTCTACATTGGCCTAATCTACGCTTTTATTATTTGTTTTATTTACATCTGTGTGTAAATAAAATTGTGTGCAAACTGTGTGGTTATTTAAATTGTTTGATGTTGATTGTTATATTTATAATTTATTACTATTATTATTATTATTTATTCACTTATTTACAGGATTTTTATTTTGTGGTAAGGGTATTTATATTGTATTTCAGATTTATGTGTAATTTGTTAAGCGTGTAAATTTGGGTGACATGCTATCTTATAAATTAAACAAACACAGTAGTCACTGATTGTACAGCATAAATATTAACACTTGAACAATCTACATGATGTCATTTCTAACAGATCAACATGGACCAGGTGCAGAGCTTCCCTGGGCCGTCGCTGCTGTATCTCTCATTGTGAATGTCATCTGTATAATCTGTGTGATCTTCCTTTGGTATGTTACCACATCATCATTTTATGCTTTGAAGGCTCTGTCAGTGCAGAGAAACTTCAGAAAACACATCACATCTCACTCTTTCTTTTCTCTGAAGGAAAACAAGACAAAAGGCGACACCAAACCAAGAGGACAGCACGTACATGTCACTGCAGAAAACAGACCCATCAGCAGAGTACGATGTTATCGGCCCACCTCTGAACCAACAAGTGTCAGCTTCCACTGAGTGTAGTAGAAGATGATACTTCCATACTGTGACTGAGCTGTTCACTCATGATTTCCAGTATAATCCCAGTCATTTAGTGTAGCTGGGAGTCAGGTGCTTTGCAGATTTCTCAGTAGTCTTGAAGGTGTGAAACAGTCAAATAAAATTCAATCTTAATTTGACTGTGACAGTGTTTAACTGTGTTTGCAACTTTGTCTTTAACTTTGTGTCTGGAACACATTCTGTAATATCTACTAAAGAGGAGGATGTTATCTTTGCATTGTTGTACATAGAAGTGTTTTAGACAAATAAAGTTTATATTTTGATTTGTACATTTGTTGTAGTTTCTTCATTAGCTGTACAGAGTTCCTTTGTCATGTATCAAACAATGAAAAGTCATTATGGCAGATAATATTGAACGATAATCACAGATCTTTTACAGAAAGTTCTGCTCTCTATTTGGCCACAGACAGACAATGCCTTTTACAGATAATATTGAACTAAGATTGATAATCAGACTAGATGGTACAAACTCAACTATCATTATTTGAGTCCTCTTATTGAATGACTGATATGATGTCTTTCTCACCATTTGTTGACACTCTTATACAGAAAGAATCAAATATTTTGGTAGAAGACAATTAGAGAACAGAGAGAGAAGATTTTAGCTGGTTGGTCTTCAAGTTGGGGTTATCATGTCATGAACTGGATAATTAGATTTGTGGCTCATTTTCTCTTTTTCAGTGATTGAATGTTGGTCGATCGACCACTGAAACATCTCAAAAACTACTGGATGGATTTTCATCACATTTTCAACCTGTATTCATGGTGCTCAGACTTTAATCATTGATCTCTTGATTTTTCCTCTAATGCCACCATGAGGTTTATATTATTGGGTTTGGTTTTGAGTGAAATTTCTCAAAAACTGTTAAATGTATTGCCGATAAATTTGCCCAGCAGGATAAGTTATGATAACTTTGGAGATCCTCTGAAGTTGTATGTGGTGCCATCATCAGGACAAAATAGTGATTTTTTTAATTTTTTTACTTTGATTTAACACAAAATACCTGCACTGACTAAAGAGTGACATCAGCCTCAACTGTACTCTGTGTTAAAACCTAAACTAGGAACATTAGCAGCTAAACATCACAATGTAAGCATTGTTATTGTGAGTGTGTTAGCATGCTGATGTTAGTTTGCCACTAAGATTGCAGTTTTTTCTGTCATGCTACACACAAAGTGAGTCTGCAGCTCCTCATTTTAAATTTATCATGAGAGGCAGCTTGAGTGAAGATCAACAGCAGCTCAAAGTGTGAACAGGAAGTTATCACACATGCCTACACTGTGATGCTACATAAGGTCAAATAACTGAAAAATGAGCACACTGACTTTACAGGAAACAAAATCTTGAGATGCAGCATTACACGAAAACACAAACGCAGAGCTGATTTTCAGACTTTGTTTATTGTAAAATTAAACATATGTGATAAATGCAAACATTTTTATTGTGTAGAATGTGCAGCTGATCACCTCTTGTTTTATTTTAATAATGGGTAAACTTATCTTAAGCAGATCTATGTTTTTAAATAGATAATTGGCTTTTTTGTTTTTAAAGGATTTGCACCACTGATTATTGGGTTAGTGTTGTGGGCGAATGTGTACCTCTGGTCAGTCTTCCTTTGCAGAATAAATAAATAAATAAATTTGATGAGCATCAGTTGTCCATACTTGAATATAAAGTTTGAATACAACACACATCTGATGTTAGGGAGGGGATCTTGGTATACAGTGACACAGTTAAAAACCTACAGTCAGGAATACTTAGAAGACTGAACCGAGCTTGAAAAATTGAGCGAGCAGAACTTCCATATCCCTCCTCATCTCTCTGCTGGCCTCCAAAGCCTTTCCCCGCAGTGTTGCATGATCCAATTCTTTATTTTTAACCTGCTTTTCTTCATTACTTTACTTCTGTTTATTTACCTTTTGTGTAAATTGTTGTTTTGTGATTAATAGTTTGTTCTGTTGTTTCTTATTTGCCACTGTGTCCACTCTGAATTAGCACGTGCACGGTGACCAAGAGCTGCCCGCTGCATGTACAGGACCAGTGATTGAAGCTCTGTCAGATACTCTGATCTGATTGGTTGTTTTTTTATTCAGGCGTGGTGGATTCTTGTCAAATGACCTGAGAGGCAGGCAGCAGGTGGAGCCAGAGGAGTCCGATTTTTATCACAGATGATCTGTCTCATGTACTACTGTCAGGACATAGTGAGAGTTTTAGCCAAAATGACTAAAAGGTCATTTATATAAAAATGACCTGCTTCTGCTTTAAAGTAACAGCACATTCACAAAGATTTATACAGCATGTCTCACATCATAAAGAATCCTATTTACTCACACCACCAGGGAGGAGGCAAAACAATGTGTGTAAATCTCTGTCAGTGTTGTTTCTCATTCACTGTTTCCAGGGAAGTGTGAAATTTCTACAGTCTCCATCTGAGCTTTGTCTCTGGACACAAAGAGATCTCTGACATAAAGTGTGCCGAGTGTGAAGGACTCACCAACCGTGTCAATACACGGATTAAACCTCCTTTCATGTCCATAAATGTTTACCACAGTTAGTCATGGAGACTATGTTAAACAGAAAGAGTTTCTCTTCCATTTGTTTTTAAGTAGTGAAGGTGGAGCTTCACATCTGGATATTGTGATAACTAATGTGAAGTACCTTGAGATATTTCAAACACGAGATGTTATAATACATATAAAATGCAGAGCTCCTTGCTAAGAGGCTGCTGGGGTGAATGGTGATTGAGTTTTTTTCAGTCTTTGACGCGAAACACAAAGAGAGAGGGAGAAAAGGAGAAGGAAGATTAAAAGAGTCAGCTACTTGAAGAGTAGCGTCACTAAGCAGAAATCAATGTGGAGACGAGCGCAGAACAAGGCAGAAAGGTAAAGCACAACTTTTACTTTTATAAAGATCTTTTGAAGTGATTCAGTCTTCCCTGTATGATATGATGTAAAATGTATTGGTGATGTTGTTGAGCTGTTGTACAGGATTTTGCTCTCAATTTTATTTATATAGCAGTGACAGTCTCTGCGCCTCTAAATAAAAACTGGTTTTATTAACTAAACTTTCCACTTGTTTTTTATCTTTTTTGTAAAAAGTGTTTGTGTGTCTGAAAAGAAGAGTTCGTCCTCTGGAAGGAGAGACCGTATGTTTCATCAGATCAGGATGTTTGTTGTCATCTGGGCGACTCTGTTCTTCTCTGTGAGAGGGAACAACGCTGACACAGGTTTGCATCTGTATTATAATCTTGTAATGAAGCCAAGATTATATTTTCAAATAGAATTTAGAACTATAAATAGTCTGAAATAATTTGCAATAATAAATATCTCTTTAAATAATTTACAAAAAAATGAACTTTTCCATTTTGAATTTAGTCATAAATAAATGTAATGTCTCAAAGCAGCTGATGATGTGGACTTCTGGATAGATTATTGTTTAAATGAAACTTTTTTTAAACAGAGACATTAACCAATAAATAAATGTGTGAAATATTGCCAGTCCATCATGCTGTTTTCTCAGTATTGCTTAAAATCTCCATTAAATATCTGTCCCTGTGTTTCTCTCACTGTTTGCTTTAACAGGTGCATCAGTGGAAGGAAGAACAACCTGTCAAAATGGATTCTGTATCACTCTCAGTGAAGCAGAAATAACAGCAGAGGCTGGACTCTGTGTTGTGATACCGTGTTCTTTCACTACTCCTTATAGCTTTACACCCCAACATTTAGTTTGGTACCAATGTGAACAATCTAAATCAAAATGTAGTGATTCAGATGTGATCTTCCACACTAAGAAGAACAACAGAAAAGTTCAGTCTGAGTTCAAAGGACGAGTGTTTCTGTTGGAGCCTGACGTGAGTCTGAACAACTGCAGCATCATCATCAATGACCTGACTGAGTCAGACTCTGGATCATATCAGCTCAGAGTTAATGGGAGATTAGATGGATTTACATTCTCTCCAAGAGCAACTGTCTCTGCGGTGTTCAACCCTTCAGCTGAACACCACGACACCAAAATCACCTGGAAGGTCATCTTCACAGGAAACAGGACTACAGAGGAGACAGTGACTCTGAATGTGACCTGTGAGTGAAACATATTGTACTTTATTCTCTCACATTTACTCTTCACGTTGAAAACAATATTCCAAAGCCAAAAATGTATTTTTATTTATGCAGCAAATAGCTTTAAAAAAACCGTGAACCTACAACTCTGCTTGTGTGTCCACAGTGTGTCCAAAGATCCTAACTAGCTCCAAGTGTGAGATTCAGTCGGAGGTCCTGACCTGTGTGTGTATCAGTGAGGGGTTTCCTTTACCAACCATCAGATGGCCGCTGTTGAAGAACCACACTGAGTACTCTGTTATTAACACTGTGTCAAAGCACACAGTCAACAGCAGCATCACCCTAACTGTGAAGGAGCACAGCAGCACTTCTGTTGAGTGTGTCAGCAGCAATGGAAATGGGGAAAGCAAAAGAAAACCTCACCATCCACAAAAAAAACATCAGAAAAAGAGGGTACATGTTCTCAACTAAAACACTTCTGCTACCACAGAGCGCTGCTGTGAGACATGTTTAGCGACTTTTTTATTTTTTACTGTGACTTCTGTATTTAGATAACTACTGGGCAACTGGTCAAAATGAAATGAACTGTTGCATGTATTATTGCTCAGAACAACATGGACATTAAGAGGTTTTCTTTTATTCTTCTTAACTTCAGGTCAGTCTGAAGAACTTTTAACAATTATTTCACGACCAGAAGTCATCGTGTCCTTTTTTATTGGGGTTCTTCTTTCAGCAGTTCTTTACTGTTTGGCAGCAAAATGCCACAGGTACACCATTACTTCCAATAAGTATTTTCTGGTTTTGTTTGTGGATTATCTTTACATACATTTACATTTATTGCTTTTTGAAACCTGTTTTTCTCCAGAAACAAACAGAAGATCGCTGGAAATGTTGATGAGACTCTGGAGATGACGACCAGTCGAGAGGATCCACTGGTATTTCCATTAATTTATCTAATATTAAAAATATGTTATGTCATTTACATTTTGTCATGTTTCCTGGCACATATGGCAATAGTTAGTAATTGCTGGTCTTTTCTTTGTTTGTTCAGCCACAGTAACAGTAATAGTAATAGTCTTCTCACAACACCGGCAGAAAGCATTTTTTTATATGAAAGTCACTGCTGACACCCGGGCCGTAATATTGCACATGCAACGGCTTTCATTAGTGGGTCATACGCTCAGTCACTATTGTGTTAGCTCATCCAGCAAGAGATAATGTGTTAGGTTAGGTGCACGGTGAAGTGTAGTTGGACCCAGATGCAGACGAGGCAGGAGGCAGATAGACGTTTGACTCTTTATTCACGGTAAATGGCATAGGGAACACAGGAACACAGGGCACGAGGCAGGAAGGCAGCAACAGCAACACGGGTAGCACAGGGAAGCACAAGTTAGCACTAGAAGCATGAGGAAGCCACGAGGAAAGCACGAGAAAGCACGACATAACACAGGTAGGAACAAACGACACGACCCAGAACAAAGGAGAAGGACTGACTTAAATACACAGGAGGAAAGGGAAGTGGAAACAGGTGAGGAGACTAATGGGGACAGGTGAAACCAATTAGGGGCGGAGCAGGCAATCAAAAAAGGAGGGAAACACAAAGGGCAGGAAGTAAAGTGCAAAACCAGTGAGTAAAGACGAGACTTACAAAATAAAACAGGAAATACACAACAACAGGTAACATACACACATAACATAATGACTTAACAGACTTTTATTTACATGAAATTCCTCAAAATTATAACTTCAAGTAGTTAAAACATTAGTTTTCTTCACAATCTTCCTCAGTATCAAATGTAATATTTTAATGTGTGTATGTGGCTTTCATTGTTTAACATGTCAGTTAGACAGCCTTTCGTTTAAAGAATTGATGATAAATAATAAATGCATTTACAGTTAGATTTGGCAGAAAGGACTCTTTTGAAACGCTCATATAATTTACGTTGTACCTGACAGATCGATGGACCGAAAGACCTGAAGTACGCCACCATTGATTTCTCCGTGTTGAAGAGAAAGTGTCCCAGTGAGGCAGCCAAAAAGCAAGAGAGCACAGAGACAGAGTACGCTGAAGTTAAAATACAAGTTAAAGAGGAAAGAGAAGATCCTGGTGAAGAGGAAGGTGAAGTGTTGGAGGAAGAAGAGGAGGCGATGATAGTGGAGGATGAGGAGACAAAGCATTGTGTCCCTGAAGAGGAGGAAGGGAAGGATGAGGCAGTCTACTCCAATGTGAAGGATATAATGGGTGAGAATGAAGATTAAATCTATCAAATATGATGGACTGATGTCATGGACTGATGATGGATTGTTATTGAGTGGATGAAGGACGGTCCTGTGAACAGTTTCTACCACAGAGCTCAAGATAATCTGAAGTGGCCGAGACACTTCACACCTCTGCATGTTGGGTGTTGTTCAGATTAATTCACTCAGCTAAGAGTGGGCTGGATGTTGGACAGAACTTCCTCATTCAGGTGTTGCTGTTCTTCAGTGTGTTTACTTTTTATAAGCCTCACAGTAGTTTACTCACCCCCAAAAAGTTTACAGGGTCATTACAGCATAAAAAATTAGCTCTGACTGTGCTTTTGTTCGATACCTTTTATTTAACTTGGTCTATAATGTGCCTCGAGTGTACTTCTGATCAGACCAAAGCTCTTCTGATTGGACAACAGTTTTTTCTGCCTCAAGCAAAACTGAAGCCTCACTTTCAATTTCAATGTCTACACGACATAAATGGTCCCACAGGGATGTATCCCAGTAACTTTGCTCATTGTTTGACATTTTCCCAGTTCCTGACTGTATATTTCTGATTTAACTTTTGCTTAATTAGAAAATACAGATCATTGTGAAGTCGTTAATCTGTCTTTTGTTTGTTTCATTCTATTATTATTTTTTTCTATATTTTCTTTTCAAACTGTTGAACCCTTTGGCTTGATATGTCTTAATAACTTTCATAGAATATAATAGTTTAAATAGTTGTCTTTTTTTTTTTATACATGAGTAAAATAATAACTGAAATAATGACTTTCTTTGACATATGACCATATTATTTAACTGGCACTCCAGATATTCAGCAATAACATTCACATTCATGCAAATCCCATTATGCACAAAATGTATTTTCAATTACAATGTAGAAGGATAGGTGGTAGATAGAAAAGTTGGTTTCTCAAGACTAAAACTTCTAGTGCTTCCTCTTTCTCAGTTTTTCTCACTGCCATGGCAACAAGCTTTAAAAACAAAAAAACAAGACTTGTTTCATTATGCAGTGTTAAAGATCTACATGATCAACTTCATAACATGTGAGATAATGATATTTTAGCCATAAGTGTGAAAGTCTAAGAGTGACCAGCAGTGTGCAGAGAAACTTCCTGGAAAATTGTTGTGGTGAAAAGAGGGAAGAAGTAAAAAGTGAAGAGGAAGAGTCAGTTCAGAGCAGAGACACTGAGCAGAGATCACTGAGGAGAGAAGAGAGCAGGAGAACAGGACACAAAGAGGTAAAACACAATATTTAACTTATCATTAAAATATCTTGTAAAAGTCAGAAGTTGTAGATATTCATTTCAGACCTTTAGGTGCTACAGATACGTTCAGTTATTAGTCATTCTTCCTTATCAGATGCTTTTTAAAACTCCTGTCTTCACTTGTTCAATAAGATGCACATTTCATTGTAAAAGTCTGTAGTTGTAGATAATATAGATCATTTCAGAGCTTTTAGGTGCTACAAATACGTTCACTAATAAAATAAAAACTCACAGCTCAAGAAGAAGATGTCAGCTACATTCATTGATGCAAGTACAGAAAGGTGAACATGCAACAATGTGCAGGTGTTTGTGGTCCACTTTCATCAGCTGAAACATTTAATGCCTAAAATGTTTTTTCCTCTCAAATGAAAAGTTTGCCGTTGGAGGAAAAGACTGACTGTCTTAAGCAAATCAGGATGTTTGTTCTCATCTGCACAACTCTGTTCTTCTCTGTGAGAGACAGCAATGCTGACACAGGTATGTGTCTCTGTTATAATCTTGTTTTTAACCTTGACCTTTAGCAGCTCATTAGTAATATTCACTCAGTTGACTTACTAAGAAATTCTTGGGTAAATATTGATGTAAATTAATCTATTATTTACCAACAGCAGTGCTGCTGACAACAGCATTTTCTATAAAAGAAAATAATCAGCCTACTATCTGTGAGGAGTTGTAGCATTTCTTTAGCATTTATCATAGTGTGTTGTCAAAATGTAAATATCTGTCCCTGTGTTTCTCTCACTGTTTGCTTTAACAGGTGCATCAGTGGAAGGAAGAACAACCTGTGAAAATGGATTCTGTATCACTCTCAGTGAAGCAGAAATAAGAGCAGAGGCTGGACTCTGTGTTGTGATACCATGTTCTTTCACTACTCCTTATGGCTTTACACCCCAACATTTAGTTTGGCACCAATGTGAACAATCAAAATCAAAATGTAGTGATTCAGACGTGATCTTCCACACTAACAAGAACAACAAAAAAGTTCAGTCTGAGTTCAAAGGACGAGTGTTTCTGTTGGAGCCTGACGTGAGTCTGAACAACTGCAGCATCATCATTAATGACCTGACTGAGTCAGACTCTGGATCATATCAGCTCAGAGTTAATGGTCTCCTGAATGGGAAATCAAATGGATCTATATTCTCTCCAAGAGCAACTGTCTCTGTTAAAGGTATGAAGAGCTACAACAAATATACACACTGAAGATGTTTATTGTTGTACCAATGAACTGCACCAACATGTTTAATGTATTTTTGTCTTAATGGAGGATGAAGTAATGTTTGACATTTGTCGCCCTCTGTGGGCAGCCAGGAGGAACTGCAGCAGTTCCTGATAGAACTCCTCCTTATTGCCCTGTTGAAATGTTTAACAAAGTATCTGATTGTTTTAGGCCACATTTAAATGAATGATGACCTTCAGGCTGCTCACCTGGCTCCACTCATGGACTGCTCTCCCTTTAGGTCTGATCCAGAAGCCCACAGTGCTGATTCCTCCTCTGACAGAGGGACAGCAGACCACACTGACCTGCACTGCTCCTGGTCTCTGCTCTGGATCTGATCCTAATATCACCTGGACGTGGAGAGGAGCAGGAGAGAAGGACTCTCACATCACAGGAAACATCACTGCTTTCAAGACTGAGACTGTCACACAGAGACACAGCTCAACTTTGACCTTTAACCCTTCAGCTGAACACCACGACACCAAAGTCACCTGTAAGGTCATCTTCACAGGAAACAGGACTACAGAGGAGACAGTGACTCTGAATGTGACCTGTGAGTGAAACATACTGAACTTTATTCTCTCACATTTACTCTTCACCATGAAAACAATATTCCAAACAAAAAATGTATTTTTATTTATGTAACAAATAGCTTTAAAAAACTGTGAACCTACATCTCTGCTTGTGTGTCCACAGTGTGTCCAAAGATCCTAACTAGCTCCAAGTGTGAGATTCAGTCAGAGGTCCTGACCTGTGTGTGTATCAGTGAGGGGTTTCCTTTACCAACCATCAGATGGCCGCTGTTGAAGAACCACACTGAGTACTCTGTTATTAACACTGTGTCAAAGCACACAGTCAGCAGCAGCATCACCCTAACTGTGCACACGGAGCACAGCAGCACTTCTGTTGAGTGTGTCAGCAGCAATGAAAATGCGGAAGCAAAAGAAAACCTCACCATCCGAGAAAAAGCACAAGTCACTGTTTTAGGTAAGATGAACCAGTCTTGGTTAGACCCCTGTTGTCTTTCAGAAATGTCTGTTCAAAGACACACACACACACACACACACACACACACACACATGCACGCACACACACACACACACACACACACACACACACACACACAGCCCCAGCAGCCCCTAATATCACAGTGGATGAAAGGCTGGTGGCATTCAGAGGTCGCTGCCCATTTAGGCAATAAATGCCTTCCAAACCAGCTAAATATGGGATAAAAATCTGGGCAGCATGTGATGCAAACACCAGCTATACATTGAACATGCAGGTTTACACTGGAAAGCCGGCTGAAGGAGCCCCAGAGAAGAATCAGGGCACAGGGGTCGTGCTTGACATGGCACAGGGTCTCAGGGGGCACAACATAACCTGTGACAATTTTTTCACAAACTACAACTTGGGTCAGGAGCTTCTAAAGAGAAAGCTCACAATGGTCAGAACTGTCCGAAAGAACAGGGCTGAACTCCCTGCTGAGCTGCTGGTAATCAAGAACAGGGCCCCTCAGTCTTCCATGTTTGCCTTTGCAGACACCACAGCCCTAGTGTCTTACTGCCCCAAAAAGGGAAAAAATGTCGTGCTCATGAGTACTCTGCACAAAAATGCTGAAACCAGCACAAGAGAGGACCAGAAACCAAGCATGATCCTGGATTACATTGCCACCAAAGGGGGGGTAGACAACTTGGACAAAGTAACAGGGTCCTACAGCACCAAACGAATGACTGCGCGCTGGCCATTGGCCACCAAGTACACCAGTGCGTGAGGTAAGTAAGTAAGTGTGTGTGTGTGTGGGTGTGTGTGTGTGCATGTGTGTGCATTTGTGTCAAGACAAGCATGACCTGTGCGAAATGTGCAAAATTCATTTGCACAAAGCACAGTGTGATGACATGTCACTCGTGTGCTGAGTAGATGTACAGACAGACAGACAGACAGACACACACACACACACACACACACACACACCTTGTTCATATTGCGATTGCTTGTTACTTTGTTCATTAGTGGTTCACAAACAGTGCATGTATGTAAAACTAAATTTAAATGTTAAGTGTTTTATATGTTGGTCTTTCAAAAGTAATAAAATGGTGAAACATTAAAAAAAAAGTCTGAACATGTATTTTTTATGAAAAACGAGTGAATGATCCTAATTGAACCATTACCTGTTAGAGGTAAAGAACACCATTGCACTAAATATTGATAGAATAGTTAGTAATGGAATTAGTAATGAAATATTAACAATGCTTGTTAGGAAATTGTTTTGTTTCGGACATCTTTTGGATAATTAAACATGCACCGGGTCAAATTGACCCTGGGAACACCATTGCTGTTCCTGACAAATTAACATAACAGGAGGGTTAATACTCTCATTCATTTTCGTCATATTATAATAACATTGAGTATAATCCAAATAGAGTAAATGAAGCACTAACAAACACAGTAGTCACTGATTGGTACAGCATAAATATCAACACTTGAACAATCTACATGATGTCATTTCTAACAGATCAACATGGACCAGGTGCAGAGCTTCCCTGGGCCGTCGCTGCTGTATCTCTCATTGTGAATGTCATCTGTATAATCTGTGTGATCTTCCTTTGGTATGTTACCACATCATCATTTTATGCTTTGAAGAAGGCTCTGTCAGTGCAGAAACTTCAGAAAATACATCAATCTCACTCTCTTTTCTCTGAAGGAAAACAAGACAGAAAATGAACACATCACATCTCACTCTCTTTTCTCTGAAGGAAAACAAGACACTCTCTTTTCTCTGAAGGAAAACAAGACAAAAGGTGACACCAAAGCAAGAGGACAGAACGTACATGTCACTGCAGAAAACAGACCCATCAGCAGAGTACGATGTTATCGGCCCACCTCTGAACCAACAAGTGTCAGCTTCCACTGAGTGTAGTCGAAGATGATACTTCCATACTGTGACTGAGCTGTTCACTCATGATTTCCAGTATAATCCCAGTCATTTAGTGTAGCTGGGAGTCAGGTGCTTTGCAGATTTCTCAGCAGTCTGGAGAAGTGTCATTTTCACAGTCAAATGAAATTCAACTCTAATCAGATGATAACAATGTTTAAGAGTTATACTTGTGTTTGCAACTTTATTGTTAACAGTGTGTCTGGAATACATTTAGTAAAGTCTGCCTAAAGAGGAGGATGTAACCTTTGCATTGTGTTATATAGTATTGTTTTATACAATAAAAGTAATTTTATTGCATTTGTTGTTCTTTTAATTCTTCAATAGTATTTCCTTTGCCATGTACCACAAATCATAACACATTATTATGGCTATTTCAGCAGACAAAAAAAATTACATGGTATCTGTCTCACCAATTCTGGGTACCTACATTCATTCTGAATCTTGCTGATGTAAAATTAACTTTAAAAGTGAAGACTTGCTGGGAAAGGGTGGCACAGTGGTGTAGTGGTCGCCTCACAGCAAGAGGGTTCTGGGTTCAATCCCCAGTTGACACAGGCCCTTCTGTGTGGAGTTTGCATGTTCTCCCTGTGCCTGCGTGTGTACTCCAGCTTCCTCCCACAATCCAAGGTTAGGTTGGCAACTCCAAATTGCCCCTCACCTTGTGAGTGTGAGTGGTTTATCTGTCTTTCTATGTCAGCCCTGTGACTGACTGCTGTCCAGTCCAGGGTGTACCCTGCCTCTTGCTCTCTCCAGCACCCCCTGTGACCCTGTGTGTCAGGATAAAGTGGGAATAGAAAATGGTTGGACGGACTTGCTGGGAAAAGTGTAAGTGAATCAGCGAAGGACAATATTAGTCTTGACGTATCTTGAACACTGGATTGTTAAACAATTTCCACTTCACTGGATGAATCGATTTTTGGCCTCAAGAGATTATTAAGAATCCAAAAAGCTTGAATATTAATTATATTTTATTCACTCTGTTACTGAAACAGTACTATCTTAGAGACTCAATGAATTATGTCACTTGTGAGGCATGATGATAAAACCTGCTGTTCATACTTGTTGTTCAGTACATCACTGATTATTTCTTTTAAAAGTGTGTTGCAGGTATGAACAAGACGCTGTAGTTGTTGTGATTAAGTCAGTGACCTTTTTGTTACAAGCACAATATTTCAAACTGCGCTCTCTGAAAAAAGCCTAATGTCTCTTTATTTGACCCCCATTATCCAACTGGCATTGCAGATATTTACCAGTAACACAGATCATTCACAGTGTTACACATCTGATTGAGTACAGTATGTGCTTTGCATTATTGAAGCAACATAAAAAGACTATATAAAATGACAAACTATGTCATATGAAACAGTCATATGAAAAACTGTGTGAGGAAACGCTTTCAGCTCATCCACTGGTTTGTTGGTTTATCCTACTGACAAGACTTTTTTTACACGTGCACACTTCCCTTTTCCAAGAACTTTAAACTTTGTGTCACATTTGTGGAGAACATACAGAAATAACACGATAACAGCAATACAAACAAAGAAAGCAAAGAAATAAGATATAAGATACGATACAGTGTCATCGCTTGATATATATATAAATGTCATATCGTGTTTGTGTGTGAGCTTCAGAAAGGGAGAAATAATGTCTAACACTGGACAGGGAAACTTCCTGAACCCTTTTGTTGCACAAAGAGGGAATAAATAGAAAAGAGAGAAGAGTGTGTGAGATCAAGATAGAAAAAGTTGAAACAAAACATATTCTGAGTTATAATTATAAAACGATGGAAGTGATCGACTCTTCCCTAATAGAAAATGTGCTGCTGCAGATTCAGAAAGGTGGACTGTGCAAGAGAAAAGGGTGCTTGAGGATAAGAGGATTACAGATATTAATTATGTTGGAGTTAGCATTACAAAGATTCAGGTGGCCCAGAGCTGGGGCCCCTGGATATTACAGGGATTTTATATTTAGGAGATTTTTGTAAAAGTTTTCATCATGTTTTTTTTTCATGTGACATCGTTATAGACCAGATTTCATAAAGTGCAACTGTCAAGTTAGCCGCACCCCTGCGTGAAGAGGTGGCCACATTTAATGAAGCAACTATGGAACAACTGCACGTGCAACATCCTGTGTTAAGATCTGTGATGTCGACTGTGGAGCTTCCCTTGTGTCAGTTTTATCAAGTGAACTTCCTGCATTTTGACTGCACTTGTATTAGAAATGTTGTCCTGTGGAGGGAGAGACTGACATGTTTGTTTTTGTCTAAGTGAATCGATTCTTCTTTGTGAGAGGCAGCAATGTTGACACATGTATGCATCTCTATTGTAATCTTGTAATAATTAAGAAAATTATTTAAAAAACTGGCAACAAACCAGTTGTTTTCCTGTTTTTCTGAGGAGTGTTGTGTTTTTCAAGCTTGAATTTGCCAGCTCATTAGCAGCAATACTCACAGCATCTATCAACTTATTAGAAACTATCTCACCTTGCCCTTCGTCTGAAGTTAGAAGCTCCTCTTCCTGCCAATGAAGAAAAACAAGCTAAAAAGAAAGAATTAGATTGACTCAGCGAGGGGGCACTTTGGAGAACAGGAGCGTACTGCAGAGAGCAGTGTCTTCTAAATTTTACTGACTGCAACTTTAAGGAAAGCCATATAGTAACAGTGAGCTTTAAGATGGAATTTAAAGGAAGAGATACAGTGAGGATATAAATGCATGTATAATTCTGTCTTTGTTACTAAATGATAAAATTAGTTAAACTCCATCATCATCATTTTGACTTACCTTGTCAAATCACATTTTAGATGTGTGTAAGATTTCATTCACAATATTTTCAGAGATTTTAATATTTTCTTTCCTGTGACTCGACTGTGATGCATTTTTTGCATAGTGCAGCTCCTTTCTCTAAATCTCTAAATCTAAAAATTCTTATTAGCCTTAAACAGCAGAAGTCAAACAAGCAAATCCCATTGCTAACCTGAACTTAGGGTACAAGAAAAGGAGGACACAAACATTGACAGAAAGTAACTTTACCAAAATATCACAAGCAGTGAATCACAACCACTCCTCTCTCTGTGGCTTTACTGATAGGTAAACATCCAGACTGTCTGTAACATGACATTGAACTGTTGGTGCTGTAACTGAGTAATGATGCACAGATAAGTAATCAAATAACTGTGAAAAGTACAGTATTTTCTTCTCGAATGATCTGCTAAAGCGTGGTGATGCAGGAGAATGTTCTGTCTTGGTATTGTTAGATCTTAGTGCTGCTCTTACTGTGGACCTCTGTATAATGACTGATAGGCTGAGGTGGGTCTCTCTGGATCAGATTTGGAGCGGTTCTCCTCTCAGACAGGACCTTCTCAGTCACTGTTCACAGCTATGCTTCATTAACTGAATCCTTGTGTTGTGGTGTTCCCCAAGGTTCGGTCTTGGGCCCAATGCTGTTTGCCATGCACGTGCTTCCAATCGGGCAGCTAATAGGTAACTTTAAAGGTGTCTCCTAATGTTGTTATGCTGATCACATCCAATTACTCGTTCATTCGTTCGTTCGTTCAAAGCTGTCTTTGAGCTGTCAATATTTCAAAGCTGTCTGTTCTGCTAAACCACCTCAACACTATAATAAACTGGATGGCAGATCATTTTCTACAGCTAAACACTGAAAAATCTTTTTTTTTTGTTTTTATGGCTGTCCCAGCTGGCATTGTACCTGAGGTGATTGAAAGTCTTGGCTGATTATTGATATCTGTGAAACCGACCATCCGTAATCTAAGCATTTCTGTGGGCCAGGATCTGAGTCTTGGCCAGCATGTAACTTGTTTAGTACACTCCTGTTTTTACCACCTGAGCAACACTGTGCCCCAAGCCGAAATGGAGATGATTATTCATGCATTTATTTCTTCCTGTATTGCTTATTGCAACCCTCTTTTCACCTGCCTCAGCAAGACCTCCCTGAACCACTAACAAGTGGTCCACAATACTGCTGCCAGGCTCCTGACCAGCTGCTCCAAATGAACTCATTTCACACCGATCCTGTTTTCATTACACTGGCTACCCATCAAAGTCAGAATCCATTTCAAGATCCTTGTGATCACATTCAGAGCCTTTGATGGTCAGGCGCCTGTTTATATTCCTGAGTCACTACAGCCCTACACCACCAGCAGGAATATGAAGTTCTCTGATCAGACCTGTTGGCTGTACCTCAATCCCGGCTCAGGACTAAAGGAGACTGTACTTTTGCGGTTGTGACTCCTAAACTCTGGAACTCCCTCCCATTGTATTTGAGATCTGTGGACAGAAATTACTTTTAAGAAGAGGCTTAAGACCCAGTTGTTTCGGCTTGCATTTGTTTAGTTTGTTCTTACCTTGTCTGTGTGTTTTATATTTGATTGTTGCCTTGTCTTTTATTTTGCTTTGTTGTCTTTTTTCTGTATATCTGTTTATTGTGAATCCTCTTGTGATTTCTGTCTTGAAAGGTACTATTTGAATAACCGTTTTTTTAAAACTTACATTTCCCACAGCCATTCAACCACACTTCAGAAACAAACAGTTGCATAAAGAAATGGTTCAGTGCTTGTACTGGTTTGTGTGTTTCTCAGTTTCTCGAGATATGGAGAGTTTTTTTTTGAAAGGAAAGAAATCACACCTTTACAGTACTTCCCTTTTCCAAAAGTTTAATATTGCTTCACAGTCATGGAGACAATCTAAACAAACAAGCAAACAAAAATGTTTTATGTTTATTATTCAATGATAAAGGGGCACATTTGTAAAGAAATATAATAGACATATTGTTATATGATTGAGTGTATAAAAGCCCACCAGTCTTAGGAGAGGACAAATATTGGTCAACTCACTATCTGTGGAAACTTCCTGAAACCTTGTTGTTGCAGAAAGAGGGAAGAGACAGAGAAGTGAGGAAAGTTCAGAGCAGAATCACTGCAGAGAGAAGACAGCAGGAGAACGAGACAGAAAGAGGTAAAAAACAACATTTAATTTATGTTTGATATGGGTTGTGGGACTGTAAATAGAAGTTTCTGAAGTGATTAATTCCTTTCAAACTAATATATCAAAAAATGTCTTTCTACCCTCCTGGATTTACTGGTATAGAAAGGCTGGACTGTAATGGAGAAAGAGTTTGTGTATTTGTCACATTTGGTGTGTAAAGTCAGTAAATGTTTCAGGTGCCCAGAGCTGCAGTTTTTATAAAATGACTGCAGTGAAGTTCAGCAAATAATAAAAAATAATGTTAGTCACACCCTTATGTGTGTTCATTTTGCAGTTACAGAATGACTAAACATGCAACTTCCTGAATTAAAATCTGTGATGTCAATTGTGGAGTTTCGTTTGGCTCAGTTTCTGCACGTTTGCCACACTTTCAGTGTAAAGTTCGCCCTGTGGAGGGAGAGACCGACATAATCATCAAATCAGGATGTTTATTCTCATCTTGGTGACACTTTTCTGTGTGAGAGAGGCAGTAATGCCTACACTGGTATGAATCTCTGTTTATATACAAATATATGTGTGTATGTGTGTGTGTGTGTGTATGTGTGTATGTTTTTCCATCTTTAATATAATAAAATTCTAAAAATATTATGTTGTTATATTGATAAACTGATCAATATGATCAGTAATTTTAAGTAATATTTTAAGCATTTATTTTTTTTTACCTTGATCTTAGTGGTTCATGAAAAATATTCCTTCCAGTCCCAGTTATGTTTATATGTGGGTAAATATTGATATAAATGACTGTATTGTTTATCAGTAGTGTGTTGATAAAATGTAAATATCTGTCCCTGTGTTTCTCTCACTGTTTGCTTTAACAGGTGCATCAGTGGAAGGAAGAACAACCTGTGAAAATGGATTCTGTATCACTCTCAGTGAAGCAGAAATAAGAGCAGAGGCTGGACTCTGTGTTGTGATACCATGTTCTTTCACTACTGCTTATAGATTTACACCCCAACATTTAGTTTGGTACCAGTGTGAACGATCTAAATCAAAATGTAGTGATTCAGACTTGATCTTCCACTCTAACAAGTACAACAGAAAAGTTCAGTCTGAGTTCAAAGGACGAGTGTTTCTGTTGGAGCCTGATGTGAGTCTGAACAACTGCAGCATCATCATCAATGACCTGACTGAGTCAGACTCTGGATCATATCAGCTCAGAGTTAATGGTCTCTTTTCCATATGGAAATCAGATGGATTTACATTCTCTCCAAGAGCAACTGTCTCTGTTAAAGGTATGAAGAGCTACAACAAAGTTGGTATACACACTGAAGATGTTTATTGTTGTACCAATGAACTGCACCAACATGTTTGATGTATTTTTGTCTTAATGGAGGATAAAACAGAGAAGAAGTAATGTTCAGATGAGAAGAGACATTCGAGAACCTCAAGAAAGTCCAGCGACTTTCTTTTAACTCTCAGATATTACCTCTGGACGTGAATCGGCAGCCAAAAGTCTTTACAGAGGAACTGTTTCTCAGAATAAGCAGACCTTTGGACCTGATAGAACTCCTCCTTATTGCCCCAATGTTGTTTTTTTAAATGATTTGGGTGAACTAACTTTAAAGCATTTATTGGCCTCTGATTGTTTTAGGAACCCTCTTTCCTTAAACATCCCTGTTTAAGCTTTGTTATGAATGATAAAACAAAGACCTTCAGGCAAATAATGCTCACCTGGCTCCACTCATGGACTGCTCTCCCTTCTAGGTCTGATCCAGAAGCCCACAGTGCTGATTCCTCCTCTGACAGAGGGACAGCAGACCACACTGACCTGCACTGCTCCTGGTCTCTGCTCTGGATCTGATCCTAATATCACCTGGACGTGGAGAGGAGCAGGAGAGAAGGACTCTCACATCACAGGAAACATCACTGCTTTCAAGACTGAGACTGTCACACAGAGACACAGTTCAACTTTGACCTTTAACCCTTCAGCTGAACACCACGGCACCAAAGTCACCTGTAAGGTCATCTTCACAGGAAACAGGACTACAGAGGAGACAGTGACTCTGAATGTGACCTGTGAGTGAAACATACTGAACTTTATTCTCTCAATTTACTTTTATAAAACTGTTAAAGCTCTTTATTCAGTTTTCTGAACTGTGCTGAATGACAACATCAGCAGTTTTCTTGCAGGAACATTAGAGATTCAAAGGAGCTGTAAATGTACATAATACAGTATATCATTTTATTTCATAGCTGTGAATACAAGGGTAACCTGTAAAGATGAGACTCTGAATCTGATCTGCAGTGTTAAAGGTTTCCCTCCATTTTTTATCACATGGTGTGTGTTTCAAATACACAATGGTGACTTTTTCTTTTTCAGGACTCTTTAAAAGTCAATTAAATACCTCATGAATTAACTTGGAGGTATTCTACTGGATTTATTTTACTTGAATGTATATCTTTGAAAGACTTTCCCATATTTATATAACATATAAATATTATAAGATAATGTAATGTGTGAAAACTTTGGCTGATTCTAAATGATTTTTTTTTATCTATTTCAAAATGAAAAGTAACCTCTACCCCTTTTGTTCTTTATTTTAACCAAGTATTTCATTTAAACTTCACAGATATGAAGAAACCTGTGATCACTGGGAATAAAAGTGTGAGGGAGGGTGAGACTCTGAATCTGACCTGCAGTGTTGAAAGTTTCCCTCCATCTTTAATCACATGGACCAAAGTTTCTGATGACAACATGCAAACTGGAGCAGAAACTAATCTGCAGAACGACACTTTTAGTGACCTGTACAACAACACTGAGAGCTTTCTGAAGGAACAACGTCAAATAGGCACTTTTTCCATCTCGAATGTGACAACAGGAGATTCTGGACAGTACATCTGCACAGCAAAACATCCGAATAAGACCTGGACGGAAAAAGTTGATGTAACAGTGATATGTAAGTACACTGTACAGCTTTTCTAAGACAGAAAACTTCTTGTTTCTGCTCATCAGGTAACTGAAATTATGATAACTGACCTGCCAAATTCCTCCTGAAAAACTTCCACAGCCACAAACACATGTGTTGCCTATGTAAACATGAAATTTGCTGACTCCAAAAGAAATCGACTGTCCTTGCTTTAGTTTTCAGTGGAAATAAGAGTCCTTGGACCTGTGGAGGTATTGTGGAGGCCTCCAGGTGTTTGTCAACCTCACTGAAGACACATTTGTAAAAACTTCTTTTATCTGTTTGTCACTGTGCGTTTAGTTTGAACATTTCTAGACTTTGACGCCCTCGAGTGGTAGAATGAAAAACACATGTGGCAGACAATGCATGAATGCAGTCAACAAGTACACATAGTGCCTATTAGATTGATATATCGTATACACCTTATATTACTTCTACACTAGATATAACCCTGTTTTATGTATGTTCATACATTTTTTATGTATGTTCTATCTATTATTTAGCCTCATACCTCCATTTACACAGTATTACATATAACACATGAACTATAGCACCTTTTTCTTTTTCAGTAGGACATAAAAAGTCACTAAAACACAAAAACAAGAAGAAGTTGCTGTCTGCTGAACTAATCACATTTTCTGTATGTATATATGACAGATATTCACACAATTTATATATGTGGCCTTATAAATATTGTAAGGTGTTGAGATGTATGTAATGACTTTGGCTTTGAAATGTCATTACCTAAAGAGCAACTTGTAGGCTGGAGGTGCCAGTGAATCAACATATATGAGTCATAATTAGGTTTTCAAACAAATATAATATTACATATAATATATACCACAGTAATATCTCAAGTTTTCTTTTTTTCTTTTCTTTTCTTGTTTTTTTTATTTTAGAGTGTTACTCCCACCTGAAACAAGACAATATGACAATATGACATGTTGTTGAATAATCAAAATGTCTTTAGGAGCATCGCTTAAAATAGCAAATTCTGCTTATGAATGTTTGTTTTTATGTCTCGTAAAACATATAAAATCCTTCATTAACTCTTCCAATGGTCATTTTCATGGAAGTTTAAAAATGAATTCAGTAAAAAAAATTCAACCTGAGTTGCTCTTCAACTTTATTTTTTATTTATATTTGAAATTTTTTTAATTTTAACTTAAAATATTTTGTTTAAAATTGTCTTCACAGATATGAGGAAACCTGTAATCTCTGGGAATACAACAGTTGAGAAGGGAGCTGCTCTGAATCTGACCTGCAGTGTTGAAAGTTTCCCTCCGTCTCATCTCACGTGGACTTTACTTGGTTCCAACACAAACCTGCACGCTGGACCTGATACTGACCTGCAGAACGTGACTGGATCAGCCACACTTTTCCTCTCGAATGTGACGGCAGAACATACTGGACAGTACGTCTGTACAGCACAACACCTGAACACGACTGTGGCTGTATTTGCTGACGTAACTGTGACCTGTAAGTAGACTGGACTCATCTCCTGGAAAAGTTTCTGTTCACATGTTACACTGTCAGCATTTTGTTGTAATGTTATGATTCTGTTGTGTGTTTACAGGGTTTTCAAAGATCTTAAACAAGTCTGGATGTGAGGTTCAGTCGGAGGTCCTGACCTGTGTGTGTATCAGTGAGGGGTTTCCTTTACCCACCATCAGATGGCCGCTGTTGAAGAACCACACTGAGTACTCTGTTATTAACACTGTGTCAAAGCACACAGTCAACAGCAGCATCACCCTAACTGTGAAGGAGCACAGCAGCACTTCTGTTGAGTGTGTCAGCAGCAATGAAAATGGGGAAGCAAAAGAAAACCTCACCATCCACAAAAAAACATCAGAAAAAGAGGGTACATGTTCTCAACTAAAACACTTCTGCTACCACAGAGCGCTGCTGTGAGAGCAGCTGCATGTTTATTGACTTTTTCATTTTTTTCTCTATATTTAGACAGCTGCTGTGCAAGTGGTAAAAATGAACTGTTGCATGTATTATTGCTCAGAACAACATATAACATCAACAAGTTTTCTTTTATTCCTCTTAGTTGCAGGTCAGTCTGGAGAACTTTTAACAATTATTTCACGACCGGAAGTTATCGTGTCCTTTTTTGTTGGGGTTCTTCTTTCAGCAGTCCTTTGCTGTTTGGCAATTAAAATGCCACAGGTACACCATTAATTTGATTGATTAATAATAAGTGCTTTCTGGTTTTGTTTTGTTTTTTTTTTATTATCCTTTGAAATGCATTTACATTTACTGATTTTTTAAATCCATTTTTCCAGACACAAACAGAAGAGCTCCAGACTTCTGGAGGCGCCTCTGGAGATGATGACAAGTCAAGAGGATCCACTGGTATTTCTATCTTTTCAGTCACTATTAAATATGTTAGTTAAAATTAGTTTTCTTCCCAGTAGTCCCCAGTGTTAAATGCCATATGTTTGACGTGTGCATGCAGCTTTCATTGTTTAACATTTCAATGAGAAACACTTTATTCAAGGAACCGACCATAAAAAACAAATGCATGCACAGTTAGATTAGACTCTCAAAGAATCAGAGCAGCAACAAGGAAACTACTAGGAGAAATAAACCCCTCTAAACAACATACACACAGTACGTGGACATTACGTTTCAGTAAGTTTAACCAAAGCAAAAATACAACAGATGCTAAAGTGCTAAAGGGGGCACTTTAGCATCAGTAGAGTTAGAAGGATATTAAAGGATGTTGCCTTGTCCGCCTGCATGAACGTGATTGGACAATACCAGTCAGCTCGTATCCAATAAGCAGAATGAGCCACTGATTGTGAAGCATGAATGAAGCAGCTGCTCCCACTCAACTCGAGCAAGCGTAACTTCTGTGCTCCGCCTGAACTAACTCTATGCTCCATTAATTTCACTTTCATTAAGTTCAACTTGTTGAAAGTTCACCACGCAGACCTGAGATATTATATATGGTATGAAAGTCAACACCACACTCTCTGTAATAGACTCACCCCTTTCTTTAGTTTTGCAGTGCAGTTTTATATATGAACTGAAAAGAGTTCATTGCATAAGCACATACACATCATAATAATTCTTTTTAATCAGTACAGAGATGAATGGACACCAGAGCATTACAGAAAGTAAAATATTATGGCATGACTTGATTAAAATGATCAGCAGTAATATAAATGTACCAGATAGCAATTTCCATGCACAGTGTAAAACAGTTTTTGTGCTCTGATGCAGCTGCTGAAGTAGTAATGTAGTTTATGTTGTACCTGACAGATTGACGCTGGCCAAGCAGTGGAAGATGATCAGACCTACTACCAAGAGGCAGCTGAAGAAGCCGCAGCAGCAGAGGAAGCAGCCCCCGAACTCGACGGTGAACCAAAAGACGTGGAGTACGCCAGCATTGATTTCTCCCTGTTGAAAAGAAAGAGTCGCAGGGAAGCAGTGAAGAAACAAGAGAGCACAGAGACAGAATACGCTGAAATTAAAAAACAAGTAAAAGGGGAGAGAGAGGACTCTGGGGAAGAGGAAGCTGAAGAGTCGGAGGACAAAGAGGAGGAGGCGATGATAGTGGAGGACGAGGACAGAGAGCAGCCTGTACTAGAAAAGGAGGAGGGGGACGGTGAGGCAGTCTACTCTAATGTGAAGGATATAATGGGTGAGAATGAAGATTAAATCGATCAAATATGATGGACTGATGTCATGGACTGATGATGGATTGTTATTGAGTGGATGAAGGACGGTCCTGTGAACAGTTTCTACCACAGAGCTCAAAATAATCTGAAGTGGCCGAGACACTTCACACCTCTGCATGTTGGGTGTTGTTCAGATTAATTCACTCAGCTAAGAGTGGGCTGGATGTTGGACAGAACTTCCTCATTCAGGTGTTGCTGTTCTTCAGTGTGTTTAATTTAAATAAGCTTTACAAAAGTTTTACCAAACCCATGAGAAAAGTTGACAGCATTATTACAGCTTAAAAAATAAAGGGCCTCTGTCCTCTCTGCTCTGACTGTGCTTTTGTTTGAGACGTTTTATTTAACTTGGAGAATCATGAGCCCTGCGTGTACTTGTATGTTAGCATCATCACTGTGAGCATGTTCGGCTGCTAGCATGACCCTAAGCTCTCATTCTTGTTTCATTTTCCAGTGTCTGCAGCAAAGAAACTCAAAAGATAAGTTGAGATCTTTTCACGTTTATCTCAGGACAATACTCACATGCTCATATGTATATCAAAAGTGCTCCCCTCCTAAAGCTGTTCTGATGTAAGAAAGGACAAACTTCAAAGATCAATCAGAGCTAACATGAGAATTTAGCAGAAGTGATTCAATTTCTTTGGTGGTTTCCATGAGCAGATGTTTTTTTAGTGTGATTGATGGAATGGGATCTGTGATGAAAGAAATGGGGACTGTAGATTCAGGGCCCAGGTGGATCGATTGTAGCAGCAATTTTAATGTAGATTTTCTGTACATGAAAAAAATGAAAACCCTCCTTTAAACTGGTGTGAATTTATGCATTAAAACACCAGACCAGTGCTGGGTTGTTGTTTATCTACCTCTATGTCCACTCCAAGTTAACACACTGGAGGAGCAGCGATTTAACTTCTGTAAGATACTCTGCTCTGATTGGTTGTTTTTGACCATGGCGTGGTGGATTCTAGTCAAACGGCCTTAGAGGCAGCAGGTGGGTGTGATGTTTTTTTTTTTAAAGGTTATCTGTCTCATGTGCTACTGTATAAACTTTACTTTTGTTAGTTTTTATATGAAATGGGAAGAATTGTTCAATCATTGATCACAGATTAGTATTTTGTCTTTCAATCTTTTGGTCATTTGTAATTTTTTGTTGAGTGAAGTTTTTGTATTATCAGTTTTTTCAAACTGGAAAAACTTTTGGTCCGCTCTGTGTTCTGTTGCTAAACCTCTATTAATGTTGTTCTTGTTTAACTATTCAGAGTACTTCTCTTTTCAACGTGGTGCAGGAATCAACTTAACCCTACTCACAGCGATGCCTTATAAGGCAATGTTGAAATGAATGATCACTTCATCCTTTTCACAGCTTAAAGTTTTTGCACAATAAACCATAAAAACCACGAAAACCAAACCTGTTACAAATACAGAGTTTCTCACTGAGAATGAAGAAGTAGGATGAATACAAATACTTTTTTTTGGTGTTGTCTTTTTATACATGAATAAACTAATGACTGTCCTAATGACTATCTTTGATGTTCTTATTGGCACACCAGATATTAACCAGTAATACAGACCCACTCTGTTCATAATCTACTGCAATGTAGAAAGATGGTTGGTAGATAGAAAAGTTAGTTTCTTTAGACTTCAACTTCTTATACTTCCCCTATCTCAAAGATTGAAGACTGTACATTTCATTATTCAGTGTTATAACTGCACATCATCAACTTGCTGAGATAATGATGTTTTAGTTGTAAGTGAGGCAGTTGTAAGAGTGACCAGCAGTGTGCAGAGAAACTTCCTGGAAACTTGTTGTGGTGAAAAGAGGGAAGAAGTAAAAAGTGAAGAGGAAGAATCAGTTCAGAGCAGAGACACTGAGCAGAGATCACTTGAGGAGAGAAGAGAGCAGGAGAACAGGACACAAAGAGGTAAAACACAATATTTAACTTATCATTAAAATATCTTTATAATTTATAAATAGAAACTGTAGAGGTCATTCTTCCTTATCACATGTCAGTGCTTTTTAAAACTCCTGTATTCACTTGTCAAGTCTGTAGTTGTAGATACTCTCAGATACTTTCAGAGCTTTAGATGCTACAAATACGTTCATTTATTTAACAGCTTTCTTGGACAGATAGCACAAAGTGCTTCAAAATAAACACTTTCAGAGGACTCACAACCCTGAAATGTTTGCCACATTTATTAATACAGACAACAGATGCGATTTTATTTATTTAGCATTATTCTAATGCTTCTTAAATGTGGATGTGTTTGTGGTCCAGTTTCATTTGCTGTATGATTGTTGCATTTAACATGTAAATGTTTGTGCCTCAGAAAGAAAAGTTCATCCTGTTGAAGGAGAGACTGACTGACAATCGTCAGATCAGGATGTTTGTTCTCATCTGGGCGACTCTGTTCTTCTCTGTGAGAGGCAGCAATGCTGACACAGGTAGAGTGAAACTTTACAATAAACTTTAATAGTGTTGTAATGAAAGCAGTACTTATCTGTTGAAGGTGATAAAATAATACATTTAAATGGCGTGATGAGGGGGGGGGGGCACACAAGCGTGCGGTTTAAGGAAGAAATGTTTGCATTGCGTTAAATTTAAATAAATAATTAACACAACGCCACCCAGGGGAATTTCACCCCATAATTGGTGGGAAACCTTCTAACCCAATATATAATGGTTAGGGCACACAGGTTCGTTTTACACCACAGGGCAGAGACAGTTCAAATTAATCAAAACATTTTATTTAATATAATGAAAAGAAACTAAACCAAATCAAAAATGAACATTTGGGCAAGATCAATTAAAAATATAGGGCTGGGGCTAACCACAGCAACATTAACCAAAAAGGGGAGAACACTCAAACCAAACCTAACCACCGTGTATTTACAGTGCCAAATAAAGCACTTGTGAAGAAGAAAACCGCCACAAACAACAACAAGAAACACAGGACAATCTACTAAAAGTAACCAAACAAATAAACCAAAAGACCATAAACAGAACAAAATTGCACAAAAGAAATAAAACCTAATGGACTTAAAAAAAAACAGTTCAGCAGGGCTAGGATGACCTCCCCCGATAGAAGCAGGGCCAGAAACGCCTCCAGAGAGGGAGAGCATGAACGGCGCCGTGAAGCCAGAACCAGAGAGCCCGCAGAGCCAGAACGGGGAGTTCCGAACCCAAACTACCTTTCAACAGAGCCAAAACAGAAGAGCTGGCCAGGGATTAATAAACCCACAGGAGGGTTGGCAATTATCCGGGACTGCTAAAATGTAAAACAAATTATTTATTATAAAATAACACTAATTGATAATTGCATAACCAAAAGTAAAACATTTTGTTTTTCTTTCTTTAAACAAGTCTCTCCTCCCTTCTCTTCATTTACAGGATCCTTTCCAGGAGAAGAAAAAGTCTGCCAACAGGGATCCTACTGTATCACTCTTAAAAAAACAGAAATAACAGCAGAGGCTGGACTCTGTGTTGTGATACCGTGTTCTTTCACTACTGCTTGATACCTTCTCTGTCCAGCGTGTCAGTTTGGTGTAAAATGTGAATTTATCTACATCAAAAATGTTCTGAGTCCGACCCGTTTACAATATTTAACTCTAAGATGAAAGCAAAAATGTTCACTCTGCCTTCAAAGGACGAGTGTTTCTGTTGGAGCCTGATGTGAGAAAGAAGAACTGCAGCATCATCATCAATGACCTGACTGAGTCAGACTCTGGATCATATCAGCTCAGAGTTATTAGTCACCCAACATCTGGGAAGGAAGATGGCTTCACATTCACTTCTACAGCAACTATAAGAGTTACAGGTATCAACAGCCCCAGCAAACACTGTATATACAGTAAAGATGTTCTGTGTTAAAGCTTTAGTTTGACTCTTTAACTCTTAAAGGAGTTGGTCCATACAAATTACAAAGAAGTGTTTCATGCTTACCAGTAGCTGCATCAAGACATTTTTTTATGTGCTGTGATGTTGTAGAATCAAACTGTGAGGTTTTCACTACCATGACAATACAATGGAGGTGAATAAAACAGAGAAGCAAAAAGGAAACTTGAACTGAAGAAGCTTCTCAGATGAGAAGAGAAACATCTTCGAGAACCTCAAGAAAGTCCAGCTGACTTTCTTTTAACTCTCAGATATTACCATAAACTGGACGAATGAGAATCGCAGACAGAACAACAAAAGGTCTTTACAGAAAGGAAAGGAGGCTTCAGTTTCTCAGAATAATGCACAGACCTTGTGGACAGCTTTGATCCAGAACTACACTGTACTAAAGAAATTGTATCAATGAAAATGTTTTTTTAAATGTGATTTGGGTGAACTAATCCTTTAATGAGGCATTTAATTGGCCTCTGGTTGCTTTTGGTATGAACAGAAACAACTGTGAGCTTTTTCTTCCTCTTTCCTTTAACATCCCTGTTATACAGCTTTGTTATTGCTCAAATGAATTTTAAAACAAAGTAGTCCATTATTTTCATTCCAGTTTGAAGCAAATAATGACCTCCAGGCTGATTCTTGCTCATTTCCTAAGTCCTCCCAATGCTCTCCCTCTAGGTCTGATCCAGAAGCCCACAGTGCTGATTCCTCCTCTGACAGAGGGACAGCAGACCACATTGACCTGCACTGCTCCTGGTCTCTGCTCTGGATCTGATCCTAATATCACCTGGACGTGGAGAGGAGCAGGAGAGAAGGACTCTCACATCACAGGAAACATCACTGCTTTCAAGACTGAGACTGTCACACAGAGACACAGCTCAACTTTGACCTTTAACCCTTCAGCTGAACACCACGGCACCAAAGTCACCTGTAAGGTCATCTTCACAGGAAACAGGACTACAGAGGAGACAGTGACTCTGAATGTGACCTGTGAGTGAAACATACTGAACTTTATTCTCTCACATTTACCTTTTATCTAAAATCTTTGTTAACAGCTCTCCTATCATTTCTGATGGTTTTCTGAACTGTGTTGAATTTGACAACATCAGCAGTTTTCTTGCAGGAACATTAGAGATTCAGAGGAGCTGTACATAATACAGTAAATCATTTTGTTTCATAGATGTGAATACAAGTGTAACGTGTAAAGATGAGACTCTGAATCTGACCTGCAGTGTTAAAAGGTTTCCCTCCATTTTTTATCACATGGTGTGTGTTTCAAATACACAATGGTGCCTTTTTCTTTTTCAGGACTCTTTAAAATGTCAATTAAATACCTTCATGAAGTCTCTTTGAGGTATCTACTGGATTAATTTACTTGAAAGTATATCTTTGAAAGATTTTCTCACAACTCATATTGATAATACATATAAATATTATAAGATAATGTAATGTGTGAATGTATACCTTTGAAAGACTTTCCCATATTTATATAACATATAAATATTCTAAACTGACTGTAATGATTTTTTTTTATCTATTTCAAAATGAAAAGAAACCTCTCACCCCTTTTGTTCTTTATTTTAACCAAGTATTTCATTTAAACTTCACAGATATGAAGAAACCTGTGATCACTGGGAATAAAAGTGTGAGGGAGGGTGAGACTCTGAATCTGACCTGCAGTGTTGAAAGTTTCCCTCCATCTTTAATCACATGGACCAAAGTTTCTGATGACAACATGCAAACTGGAGCAGAAACTAATCTGCAGAGCGACACTTTTAGTGACCTGTACAACAACACTGAGAGCTTTCTGAAGGAACAACGTCAAATAGGCACTTTTTCCATCTCGAATGTGACAACAGGAGATTCTGGACAGTACATCTGCACATCAAAACATCCTGAATAAGACCTGGACGGAAAAATTTGATGTAACAGTGATATGTAAGTACACTGTACAGCTTTTCTAAGACAGAAAACTTCTTGTTTCTTCTCATCAGGTAACTGAAATTATGATAACTGACCTGCCAAATTCCTCCCCCTGAAAAACTTCCACAGCCACAAATACATGTGTTGCCATGTGAACATGAAATTTGCTGATTACAAAAGAAATCGACTGTCCTTGCTTTAGTTTTCAGTGGAAATAAGAGTCCTTGGACCTGTGGAGGTATTGTGGAGGCCTCCAGGTGTTTGTCAACCTCACTGAAGACACATTTGTAAAAACTTCTTTTATCTGTTTGTCACTGTGCGTTTAGTTTGAACATTTCTAGACTTTGACGCCCTCGAGTGGTAGAATGAAAAACACATGTGGCAGACAATGCATGAATGCAGTCAACAATTACACATAGTGCCTATTAGACTGATATATCGTGTACACCTTATATTACTTCTACACTAGATATAACCCTGTTTTATGTATGTTCTTACGTTTTTAATGTATGTTCTATCTATTATTTAGCCTCATACCTCCATTTACACAGTATTACAGATAACACATGAACTATAGCACCTTTTTCTTTTTCAGTAGGACATAAAAAGTCACTAAAACACAAAAACAAGAAGAAGTTGCTGTCTGCTGAACTAATCACATTTTCTGTATGTATATATGACAGATATTCACACAATTTATATATGTGGCCTATAAATATTGTAAGGTGTAAGTATGTATGAAATGTCATTACCTAAAGAGCAATTGTAGGCTGGAGGTGCCAGTGAATCAACATATTGAGATGTATGTAATGACTTTTTGTTTTTTTTCTTTTTTTTTTTTTTTTTAGAGTGTTGCTCCCACCTGAAATGAGACAAATTTAACATGATTTATCAAAAAGGAGAGCGGCCATGCTGGTCCAGTCTATCAGTGAAAAGTCTGGATCCCAGTGTTGATTCTGACAGTCGACATATTGCAAATGTATACACATATGCATATGACTAATCACAGCTGTAACAGTATGCGCCTGTTGTTTGTCCAAGAAACCAGAAACAGAACAAAATCACAGGATATAAAATCCATAGAAGAAAAACTGAGTTGTGTTGTGAGGGGAACCAGCAGAGAACTGGCTAATCATCACTAACACTGTGCTCAGCTCACAATATATAACTCTTTCATTAACTTCATCAACTCTTGCCATTACATATCATCTTAACAAATCTAGTATTGGATAACCAGAGTTTGCACCATTATTCAGCATAATGAAAAAAAGACAGACTCACTCAATTACAGCTGCTCAGCCTTGCAACCACCTACGACTGCATGTTAAGCTGATGCAGAGTTCGGGACTCTAATTTCTCACGTAATATGACATGTTGTTGAATAATCAAAATGTCTTTAGGAGCATCACTCAAAATAGCAAATTCTGCTTATGAATGTTTGTTTTCATGTCTCGTAAAACATATAAAATCCTTCATTAACTCTTCCAATGGTCATTTTCATGGAAGTTTAAAAATGAATTCAGTAAAAAAAATTCAACCTGAGCTGCTGTTCAACTTTATTTTTATTTATATTTGAAAAAAAAAATCTTTATCTTAACTTAAAATATTTTGTTTAAAATTGTCTTCACAGATATGAGGAAACCTGTAATCTCTGGGAATACAACAGTTGAGAAGGGAGCTGCTCTGAATCTGACCTGCAGTGTTGAAAGTTTCCCTCCGTCTCATCTCACGTGGTCTTTACTTGGTTTCAACACAAACCTGCACGCTGGACCTGATACTGACCTGCAGAACGTGACTGGATCAGCCACACTTTTCCTCTCGAATGTGACGGCAGAACATACTGGACAGTACGTCTGTACAGCACAACACCTGAACACGACTGTGGCTGTATTTGCTGACGTAACTGTGACCTGTAAGTAGACTGGACTCATCTCCTGGAAAAAGGTTTCTGTTCACATGTTACACTGTCAGCATTTTGTTGTGATGTTGTGATTCTGTTGTGTGTTTACAGGGTTTTCAAAGATCTTAAACAACTCTGGATGTGAGGTTCAGTCGGAGGTCCTGACCTGTGTGTGTATCAGTGAGGGGTTTCCTTTACCCACCATCAGATGGCTGCTGTTGAAGAACCACACTGAGTACTCTGTTATTAACACTGTGTCAAAGCACACAGTCAAGCAGCAGCATCACCCTAACTGTGAAGGAGCACAGCAGCACTTCTGTTGAGTGTGTCAGCAGCAATGGAAATGGGGAAGCAAAAGAAAACCTCACCATCCACAAAAAAACATCAGAAAAAGAGGGTACATGTTCTCAACTAAAACACTTCTGCTACCACAGAGCGCTGCTGTGAGACATGTTTAGCAACTTTTTATTTTTTACTGTGACTTCTGTATTTAGATAACTACTGGGCAAGTGGTCAAAATGAACTGAACTGTTGCATGTATTATTGCTCAGAACAACATGGACATTAAAAGGTTTTATTCTTCTTAACTGCAGGTCAGTCTGAAGAACTTTTAACAATTATTTCACGACCAGAAGTCATCGTGTCCTTTTTTATTGGGGTTCTTCTTTCAGCAGTCCTTTGCTATTTGGCAGCAAAATGCCACAGGTACACCATTAATTTGATTACTTCCAATAAGTGCTTTCTGGTTTTCTTTGTTTTTTTTTGGATTGTCTTTACATACATTTACATTTATTGCTTTTTGAAACCTGTTTTTCTCCAGAAACAAACAGAAGATCGTTGGAAATGTTGATGAGACTCTGGAGATGACGACCAGTCGAGAGGATCCACTGGTATTTCCATTCATTTACCTAATATGAAAAATATGTTATTATGTCATTTACATTTTGTCATGTTTCCTGGCACATATGGCAGTAATTGGTAATTGCTAGTGTTTTCTTTGTTTGTTCAGCCACAGTAACAGTAATAGTAATAGTCTACTCACAACACTAGTAGAAAGCATTTCTTTATATGAAAGTCACTGCTGACACCCGGGCCGTAATATTGCTCATGCAACGGCTTTCATTAGTGGGTCATACGCTCAGTCACTATTGTGTTAGCTCATCCAGCAAGAGATAATGACTTAACAGACTTTTATTTACATGAAATTCCTCAAGATTATAACTTCAAGTACTTAAAACATTAGTTTTCTTCACAATCTTCCTCAGTATCAATGTTGGATGTAATATTTTAATGTTTAACATTTCAATGAAACACTTTATTCAAGGAACCGACCATAAAAAACAAATGCATGCACAGTGATTAGCTTCAAAGAATCAGAGCAGCAACAAGGAAACATTAGGAGAAATAAACCCCTCTAAACAAATACACACAGTACGTGGACATGTCAGTAAGTTTAACCAAAGCAAAAATACAACAGAGACTAAAGGCTTAGCATCAGTAGAGTTAGAAGGTTTAAAGATGTTGCCTTGTCCGCCTGCATGAACGTGATGATCAACACCACACTCTCTGTAATAATACCCCTTTCTTTAGTTTTGCATGCAGTTTTATTTACTGAAAAGAGTTCATTTAGCACATACACATCACAATAATTTTTTTAATCATACAGAGATGAATGGACACCAGGCATTACAGAAAGTAAAATATTATGGCAACTTGATTAAAATGATCAGCAGTAATATAAATGTACAGATAGCAATTTCATGCACAGTGTAAAACAGTTTTTGTGCTCTGATGCAGCTGCTGAAGTAGTAATATAGTTTATGTTGTACCTGACAGATGGCCAAGCAGTGGAAGATGGACCAAAAGACCTGAAGAAGCCGCAGCAGCAGAGGAAGTACGCCACCATTGATTTCTCCGTGTTGAAGAGAAAGTGTCCCAGTGAGGCAGCCAAAAAGCAAGAGAGCACAGAGACAGAGTACGCTGAAGTTAAAATACAAGTTAAAGAGGAAAGAGAAGATCCTGGTGAAGAGGAAGGTGAAGTGTTGGAGGAAGAAGAGGAGGCGATGATAGTGGAGGATGAGGAGACAAAGCATTGTGTCCCTGAAGAGGAGGAAGGGAAGGATGAGGCAGTCTACTCCAATGTGAAGGATATAATGGGTGAGAATGAAGATTAAATCTATCAAATATGATGGACTGATGTCATGGACTGATGATGGATTGTTATTGAGTGGATGAAGGACGGTCCTGTGAACAGTTTCTACCACAGAGCTCAAGATAATCTGAAGTGGCCGAGACACTTCACACCTCTGCATGTTGGGTGTTGTTCAGATTAATTCACTCAGCTAAGAGTGGGCTGGATGTTGGACAGAACTTCCTCATTCAGGTGTTGCTGTTCTTCAGTGTGTTTACTTTTTATAAGCCTCACAGTAGTTTACTCACCCCCAAAAAGTTTACAGGGTCATTACAGCATAAAAAATTAGCTCTGACTGTGCTTTTGTTCGATACCTTTTATTTAACTTGGTCTATAATGTGCCTCGAGTGTACTTCTGATCAGACCAAAGCTCTTCTGATTGGACAACAGTTTTTTCTGCCTCAAGCAAAACTGAAGCCTCACTTTCAATTTCAATGTCTACACGACATAAATGGTCCCACAGGGATGTATCCCAGTAACTTTGCTCATTGTTTGACATTTTCCCAGTTCCTGACTGTATATTTCTGATTTAACTTTTGCTTAATTAGAAAATACAGATCATTGTGAAGTCGTTAATCTGTCTTTTGTTTGTTTCATTCTATTATTATTTTTTTCTATATTTTCTTTTGTTAATTTTTATATGAAATGGGAAGAATTGTTGAATTTTCATTTTGTCTTTCAATCTTTTGGTCATTTGTAATTTTTTGTTGAGTGTTGAACCCTTTGGCTTGCTAAACCTCTATATGTCTTAATAACTTTCATAGAATATAATAGTTTAAATAGTTGTAAAAACCACGAAAACCAAGCTTTTTTTTTTTATACACTTTCTTTTTGGTGTTGAGTAAAATAATAACTGAAATAATGACTTTCTTTGACATATGACCATATTATTTAACTGGCACTCCAGATATTCAGCAATAACATTCACATTCATGCAAATCCCATTATGCACAAAATGTATTTTCAATTACAATGTAGAAGGATAGGTGGTAGATAGAAAAGTTGGTTTCTCAAGACTAAAACTTCTAGTGCTTCCTCTTTCTCAGTTTTTCTCACTGCCATGGCAACAAGCTTTAAAAACAAAAAAACAAGACTTGTTTCATTATGCAGTGTTAAAGATCTACATGATCAACTTCATAACATGTGAGATAATGATATTTTAGCCATAAGTGTGAAAGTCTAAGAGTGACCAGCAGTGTGCAGAGAAACTTCCTGGAAAATTGTTGTGGTGAAAAGAGGGAAGAAGTAAAAAGTGAAGAGGAAGAGTCAGTTCAGAGCAGAGACACTGAGCAGAGATCACTGAGGAGAGAAGAGAGCAGGAGAACAGGACACAAAGAGGTAAAACACAATATTTAACTTATCATTAAAATATCTTGTAAAAGTCAGAAGTTGTAGATATTCATTTCAGACCTTTAGGTGCTACAGATACGTTCAGTTATTAGTCATTCTTCCTCTTCAGATGCTTTTTAAAACTCCTGTCTTTACTTGTTCAATAAGATGCACATTTCATTGTAAAAGTCTGTAGTTGTAGATAATATAGATCATTTCAGAGCTTTCAGGTTCTACAAATACGTTCACTAATAAAATAAAAACTCACAGCTCAAGAAGAAGATGTCAGCTACATTCATTAATGCAAGTACAGAAAGGTGAACATGCAACAATGTGCAGGTGTTTGTGGTCCACTTTCATCAGCTGAAACATTTAATGCCTAAAATGTTTTTTCCTCTCAAATGAAAAGTTTGCCGTTGGAGGAAAAGACTGACTGTCTTAAGCAAATCAGGATGTTTGTTCTCATCTGCACAACTCTGTTCTTCTCTGTGAGAGACAGCAATGCTGACACAGGTATGTGTCTCTGTTATAATCTTGTTTTTAACCTTGACCTTAGCAGCTCATTAGTAATATTCACTCAGTTGACTTACTAAGAAATTCTTGGGTAAATATTGATGTAAATTAATCTATTATTTACCAACAGCAGTGCTGCTGACAACAGCATTTTCTATAAAAGAAAATAATCAGCCTACTATCTGTGAGGAGTTGTAGCATTTCTTTAGCATTTATCATAGTGTGTTGTCAAAATGTAAATATCTGTCCCTGTAAACAAGTTTCTCTCACTGTTTGCTTTAACAGGTGCATCAGTGGAAGGAAGAACAACCTGTGAAAATGGATTCTGTATCACTCTCAGTGAAGCAGAAATAAGAGCAGAGGCTGGACTCTGTGCTGTGATACCATGTTCTTTCACTACTCCTTATGGCTTTACACCCCAACATTTAGTTTGGTTCAAATGTGAAAAATCAAAATCAAAATGTAGTGATTCAGACGTGATCTTCCACACTAACAAGAACAACAAAAAAGTTCAGTCTGAGTTCAAAGGACGAGTGTTTCTGTTGGAGCCTGATGTGAGTCTGAACAACTGCAGCATCATCATTAATGACCTGACTGAGTCAGACTCTGGATCATATCAGCTCAGAGTTAATGGTCTCCTGAATGGGAAATCAAATGGATCTATATTCTCTCCAAGAGCAACTGTCTCTGTTAAAGGTATGAAGAGCTACAACAAATATACACTCTGAAGATGTTTATTGTTGTACCAATGAACTGCACCAACATGTTTGATGTATTTTTGTCTTAATGGAGGATGAAGTAATGTTTGACATTTGTCGCCCTCTGTGGGCAGCCAGGAGGAACTGCAGCAGTTCCTGATAGAACTCCTCCTTATTGCCCCGTTGAAATGTTTAACAAAGTATCTGATTGTTTTAGGCCACATTTAAATGAATGATGACCTTCATGCTGCTCACCTGGCTCCACTCATGGACTGCTCTCCCTCTAGGTCTGATCCAGAAGCCCACAGTGCTGATTCCTCCTCTGACAGAGGGACAGCAGACCACACTGACCTGCACTGCTCCTGGTCTCTGCTCTGGATCTGATCCTAATATCACCTGGACATGGGGAGGAGCAGGAGAGAAGGACTCTCACATCACAGGAAACATCACTGCTTTCAAGACTGAGACTGTCACACAGAGACACAGCTCAACTTTGACCTTTAACCCTTCAGCTGAACACCACAGCACCAAAGTCACCTGTAAGGTCATCTTCACAGGAAACAGGACTACAGAGGAGACAGTGACTCTGAATGTGACCTGTGAGTAAAACAGTCTGTACTTTATTCTCTCACATTTACTCTTCACCTTGAAAACAATATTCAAAGCCAAAAATGTATTTTTATTTATGCAGCAAATAGCTTTAAAAAAACTGTGAACCTACAACTCTGGTTGTGTGTCCACAGTGTGTCCAAAGATCCTAACTAGCTCCAAGTGTGAGATTCAGTCGGAGGTCCTGACCTGTGTGTGTATCAGTGAGGGGTTTCCTTTACCCACCATCAGATGGCCGCTGTTGAAGAACCACACTGAGTACTCTGTTATTAACACTGTGTCAAAGCACACAGTCACAAGCAACATTACTCTATCTGTAAAATATCACAACTACACCACTGTTGAGTGTTCCAGCAGTAATAAGATTGTGGAAGCAAAAGAAAACCTCAAGATCATAATTAACAAGATAAAACAAGAAGGTAAGTGTTGACATCTAAAATATCTCACCTACTCTCAACCAGTGTTTTATTTCTTTTATTACCTGATTTGTTCCTCTTCCTTTCAGATCTACTCAAGATTTTGTTAACTGCTGTTCAGCAGCCACAAGTCATTATTGCATTTTTGACTGGGACACTTCTTTCAACTGTTATCTGCTGTTTGGTCAGCAAATGCCACAGGTACACTGTGATGTTTATTTTTAATAGCATAACAGCACTGCTTTTTGACATCCATGCATTGTTCTTTTTTGTGAGGTGGGGTACAAACTGTATCTTCTGCGTTTTGCAGGAACAGCACACACAAAGTAAGACAAACGCAGTGACATATAAGTATCATTTACAGTTCATCTAGTCTGCTTGCCTTTTGACACGCGAACACAGGAAACAGAACACAGAAACCACACACAGAAACAAGTTAACCAGGAAGAACACATTTAAAACTTTTCTTTTAAGTTATAATCATTGAAAGTTAATCAGTTATGGGCTGAAGTCGCAGGTTTGGTCCTTTGAAAGCCTGTTTTAAGAGTTACTTCAATTCAGTGCTCATTGCTTGTCACTTGTTTGTTAGTGTTTGTTAACGTTTGTTCCCTTTTGACACATTTCCTCCCCCAGAAAAAAACAGAAGAGCTCTGGGACTCTGGAGGTGGTTACAACTCAAGCAGTCCCACTGGTATGCACATTAACACAATTAAATATTAGTTAGCTGTTGTTCATATTTTTACTAAAATATTATGTGATGCGTACTTCTGTAGCTTTTTTACTCTTTTTTTACTCTTCAGTGTTTCACTGATGCAGTTATAATTACAGACTGATCTGAGAAGACAGGGCCTCATTTTCACATGACAGCAATCATAACTTTTACTAAAATGTATGATCATTTTAAAGGATTGCCAAGAATATCTCAAGTTTCAAGTCTTTTCAGGCTGATTTTAAGACCTGGCAGTGAATTTAAAGAACAAATGATTTGTAGTAAGGGGACAAACCCTGCAATGAGCCCAAATTCTTGATGTTTTCATGTTTTGTGACAGCTGAAATGTCACTGGTGGAGAGATTTCATGCACAGAAACCTGACATATCATTGCTGTGTTGTACCCTACAGATGGATGCTGGTGAAGCGGTTGGAAATGGTGGGACCCATGACCACGAGGCAGCTGAAGGAGGAGCTGAGGCTGCTGGGCAATCGGCCCCAGACGGTGACATGGAACCAAAAGAGGTGGAATACTCCAACCTTGACTTCTCCTTGGTGAAAAGGAAGAGTCCTCCTGGTGCAGAGGACACACAAGAGACCACAGAGACAGAGTACGCTGAAATTAAGAGGGAAGAAACAGAGGAGAGACGAGGCGATGGCGGGGAGGACGGTGAAATGTTGGAGGGCAAAGAGGAGGTGGTGCTGAGGGGGGAGGAGACAAAACAGGGTGTGCCCGCGGAGCAGGAGGAAGGGGAGGACGTGGCTCTGTATTCCAATGTGAATGAAATAATGGGTGAGGTGTGAGGTCTGTGTAGCCCAGCGGAGTCACTTGAGTATAAATTTCTTTTTTGTACTGACGAAGCAAAACAAAACTCAACAGGTAATGTAATATGGACATACGTAGACTGAGACAAGCATCGCATTAAACAGGGAGGCATGAGTCAAGATGGCGTCTGATATAGTGCAGAAATTCAAGTTTAGATGTGACGTGTGTGTGTGGTTTGTCAGGCTACAGGATAGGGGCATTTTGTGTGTGTGTGAGTGTGTGAGGCTGATTTCTTTTTGTAGAAAGAAAAGCATGTATGCACAATAAAAAAAAAAAAACATAAAAGAGGTGGGGGGAAAGAAAAAGGAAGTGTGGCTAAATAATAATAGTAATGGTGTTATTTTCTAATGCAGAAAGGAGGTGTGATGGCAGGGGGGACCTCCTTTCTGCCAAACATTACCATTACAAACATTATATACAAACATCCTGGGGAGAATTTATGTTATATGTTTACTGATAATAATGTATACTGATGTAATTGGCTTTTCACTTCGATATGTCAATGACAAATGTGTGTGTGTGTGTGTGTGTGTGTGTGTTTTTTACCACAGCACTGTGCTTAAGACAATATATTGTTTTTACCTTTACTATTTTTAGATAATCTGTTTGTTTTGAACAAACTGAGATCTAATGTGTCAGGTTGTGGTCTTTCAATAATTATCTGTCCACGTGGGATGTTGAAGACACTGAACCCTCAGTAGCTCCTGATGGTTAGGATTTGGATAAAAGTGCTTTATGATACAACTGCATGTGGAAATTTCAAGCTTTGGTGCCATAGGGATGGTGAATCTGTGTTCCAAGTACTCTGCTGGGTCTGTAGTCAGAGTGGCAGCTTTGTCCTTCTGGCTGGTGCTCAGCTTTGCACATAAATAAAAGTTAACCCTGTGCACTGAAGTGTCACTGGTATTTATTTAATTCTGTTTTCATTCTGTGCACATCATTTGGATAAGGAAACTTACATTTCTGTGAATTCACACAAGTTAAAAAATAAGAAAAGAATTAAACAATATAAAACGAATAAAAAAATGTTTTCCTCAAATTTTTGGAACAGTAGTATTTTATGTTTAACAAGTAATATATTAACCGCCATTTTGAAAAACGAATATGTAACAGGAATAAATAAATAAATAAATACATGTTTTAAAATTTATATAGCAGTTTTCAAACTGGGAGCACAAAGCGCTTTCCATTAACAATATAACATAATCAGAAAGAAAAAAAAATCAAGAACGGCAAAATATAAGTACACAGTTAAAGTAGTGTATAAAAATGGACAGATCAATCAATCAAAAGGAAGAAAAAATATAACTATTAAAGTAAACTTAAAAACAGGTGGCTGCACAACAAAGCTACACTAAAATAAAACTAATTGCTAGGCAAAAAAAGCAAGCCTGTAAAAATTTACAGAAAAAGCAGAAATGGTGTCAGCTGATCAAATACAAACGAGAAGACTGTGCCAAAGCTGAAACAGCTGGAGCAGCTCACAGGCTAACACCACAGACCTAAGAGGCCTTTTCGGACAGTAGGGAGTTCAAAGTTCACTGATGTACTCTGGCACCTGTCATATAAAGCCTTGTTAATTATGAATAAGATTTTAAAATGGATTGTAAAAGAAACTGGCAACCAGTGTAGGGGTGATTAAACTGGGGTGATTAAAAAGTGTTTAAAGATACAAAGATAGCCGTGAAGGCCGGGAGGGGCCCACAGAGGATGCCCATGTACAGACCAGAAGTCTGTGCTACACGTTGTGGTCTCACATAATGTGAGAACAGGAAGTTATCAGTGACACTGAAAATACAGTGAAATCATATAATTAAATACATAAATAAATAATGACTGACAGTGACTGCTGAGAACGGTGCAAACAGTATAACACATTATAAAAATACGGAAGTGCTTTCCAAGAGACTTAAGCTAAAATGGAAACCAGATGAATGCAGATATTCTGCAGATATTTAATGCATTCGTCAGGGACAAGAGGTGTTTTTCCACACATGAACCTTAATTACTCATCTGGCAATGCAGATAGCCAGTCATGTAGATCCGTTCCTGTCCTGCACATTAATATGTGCTAAGCATTTTACCATACAAGATTATTATATTGGACCAACACATAGTTACAATTTAAGCTGCTGTTTCTTATAAACCTATGCACAAATAAAATATCAAGTACTGTTGGTTGGTTGACTTCTTTCTTCAGATGGCCAGAATTTTTGTGCAACTGCCATAAACTTCCCCTTTCTAAATGTATACTAGTTCACTGTCAAGGAAGTGATACAAAACAACAAACAACAAAAGTCTTCCTTTTCCTTAGTTATTTAGCATTGAAGGTACAAATTCTCCAAAGTATGTGTGATGTGTAATGTGATAGTGTGACATCATAAATGCATGAAACTGTGGCAGTGTGATGAAAGGAGAAAGAATATTTTTTGCTCAAAGACGGAAGAGGTAGAAAAGAGAGGAAGAGTCAGTTCAGAGTCACACACAAGAGATCACTGTGGAGAGAAGAGGTCAGAGGAACGACACAAACAGGTAAAACACGACATTTAGCTTTTTCTTAACTGTTTTTCTAAAAGAATTATATTGATGTGAATTATTCTGCCACATTTAATCCATGACATTGGCTTTCCTTTTGCAATTTGGCACTGCGCTGTCGCCAGTGGTCCAAAATGGGCCACCTGACGAAAGTGTTAGTCAAATTTATTCACACACAGAGCACAGAGTAAATGAGCGTACGACATCCTGTATTTCCATCTGTGCTGTAAGACGTGGAGCTATTTCTGGTCAAATGTGATCAACCAAACTTCCTGTATGTTTATTGCACATTTGGTACAAAGCTTTTGTGCTTCTGAGATCCAACATTTTTGTCCTGTAGAAGGAGAGACTGACTGCCCCAATCATCAAATTAGGATGTTTGTTCTCATCTGGGCGACTCTGCTCTTTGCAGTGAGAGGCAACAATGCTGATACAGGTACAGTATGAAGTTTTCTTGTCTTGTTATTACCAAATTTGCTCAGAGGGATAAATAATGTATTCTGATTCTGATTAGACAAAAATATTCATTTTTTTATTCTTTATGTATGTATTTTCAGAATTAGAATTAAAAAATAAAAATCCTGTAAAAAATGCCTGTCATGCTTCAAAACTGCAGGTACAGATACAGGTTTATTTGCATTTTGAATTTTTCCCTAAACAGCTCATTAAACCCTCATGACCCACCCACTACTGTTTGACAAAATAATTACCTTTTGAGTTAATGAATAATTAACTTAAAATGTAATTAATTTTTATGCTTAATTTACTTTCAATGGTGACACCATGACTGTGTAATACCATATCAGAGTCTTGCCTCAGGAAACAGATATATTGGTCACACGCTTCTGCAAACGTCATTGTTTGGCCTATCAGAGGTTCAGTAGCATTTCAGCAATGTTTCTTCTTTTCAGTAAAAGCAGTCTCTCTTCATCAGTAATTAGATACCCTGATGTACAATCAAATTCTATACATCCTCTGTTTCTAACTGTATTTTTTTTACTTATTTATATTTCACAGCTGGGCCTTCGGGAGACGAGAATTCCAGTGAAAATGGAATCAGTGTCGTCCTTAATGAAACAGAAATAACAGCAGAGGCTGGACTCTGTGCTGTGATACCGTGTTCTTTCACTACCAATGATACCTTTAAACATCTAGTTTGGTACCAATGTGAACAATCTAAATCAAAATGTAGTGATTCAGACGTGATCTTCCACTCTAACAAGAACAACAAAAAAGTTCAGTCTGGGTTCAAAGGACGAGTGTTTCTGTTGGAGCCTGACGTGAGTCTGAACAACTGCAGCATCATCATCAATGACCTGACTGAGTCAGACTCTGGATCATATCAGCTCAGAGTTAGTTCGAATGATACAGTGGAAGGATACACATCTACCATTGTAAATATCACTGTAAAAGGTATGAAGAACTGCAGAAAATACACACTCTGAAGATGTTTATTGTTGTACCAATGAACTGCACCAACATGTTGACAACATGATGTATTTTTGTCTTAGTGGAGGATAAAGTAATGTTTGACATTTGTCGCCCTCTGTGGGCAGCCAGGAGGAACTGCAGCAGTTCCTGATAGAACTCCTCCTTATTGCCCCTGTTGAAATGTTTAACAAAGTATCTGATTGTTTTAGGCCACATTTAAATGAATGATGACCTTCAGGCTGCTCAGTGAAGATGTTCTGTGAAAGGCTGTAAACTCTGAATGTGCTATAAAATAATTTTTGGCCTATATTAGTCTGTGTGGGCCAGATCTCATTTTACTCCTGCCATATGCGAAATATTTAACAGAATGAATTATCATGTTTGTTCTAGATGAAGTAAACAACCTTTATGTCTGCTCACCTAATTCCATGAAGAGACATCACCCTGATTTTATACTTACCGCCCCTCTAGGTCTGATCCAGAAGCCCACAGTGCTGATTCCTCCTCTGACAGAGGGACAGCAGACCACACTGACCTGCACTGCTCCTGGTCTCTGCTCTGGATCTGATCCTAATATCACCTGGACGTGGAGAGGAGCAGGAGAGAAGGACTCTCACATCACAGGAAACATCACTGCTTTCAAGACTGAGACTGTCACACAGAGACACAGCTCAACTTTGACCTTTAACCCTTCAACTGAACACCACGGCACCAAAGTCACCTGTAAGGTCATCTTCACAGGAAACAGGACTACAGAGGAGACAGTGACTCTGAATGTGACCTGTGAGTGAAACAGTCTGTACTTTATTCTCTCACATTTCTTTTTTACGACACTCTTATGTCTTATAGTGTTCTGAGACTTGATTTTCATACTTCAGCATGATTTGGAGGCAGCTTATCTTCTTCGACTCTTGATACTTTGCACTTTATACAAAATTATCAGTTTTTTTTTTAACTTCCTAAGGTATTTAATGCTTGGTGTTTTATATCCTGTGTCTGTCCCAGTGCACGGCGTTAAGGATGGTCTCAACATGCGTTGGCATCACATTTCCATGTGTCCTGACATATTGTTTTTGTCTCTGTTGTCATTCCGTCTCAGATGTTAAGAAACTTAAAATCAGTGGATCTACAACCGTTAGGGAGGGTGATGTTCTTAATCTGACCTGCAGTGCTCAAAGTTCCCTACCTGCTCATATCACATGGACTAAACTTAGCACCAACAAAACCCTGCAAGATGAAAACAAAACTGAGTCTCATCTTCTCATCCCCAACGTGACAACAGAGCATTCGGGACAATACATCTGTACAGCAACATATCTGAACAACTCTCTGACAGAGAACATCAACGTGACGGTGAAAAGTACGTACACCGTACAGCACTGGACATGAAGTTATCCAGTTGTTACATTTTGTTTTTTAATTTGGAGCAGAAAATAACCTTTTCTACATTTATTTGTTTAATGCTGACTATCTGTCACAGCCACTGTATTTAAATGCATAGCATCTATATTATTTCATGACGTCTACATCACTCATAGAATAGTTGAATTGAGTTTGTCTTTGTCATTAAGTTACTGTATAGATTAAGCACTAGTTCTGAGAGCTCACCATCACCAAACTTTGTCCCTTTTTCAGACGTGTTGAAGTAGGTGTTGAAATGTCTTACATTTACCTTTGGAGGATTTAAGTCTTTGAATATAATTCTGTTTTGTTATTAATTTAGAGATCAAAGCTCTGACCAACAGAATCCTTTTTTCTAACTGTCTTCATGTTTTCAGCCTCACACTGAAGCCTTAAGATGCTCTGAACATTAAAAATGGCATTACCCAATTAATTCACCGTATTTCAAATAGAGCAGTAAAGGAGCATGATACTCTAAATCTGACCTGCAGTGTTGAAAGTTTCCTGCATATTCTATCTACTTTCAGCTGGGTGTGTTGTATTTGATGATGTGATTCTTCTTTTCTTACAGTGTACCCAAAGATCTTAAATAACTCTGGATGTGAGGTTCAGTCGGAGGTCCTGACCTGTGTGTGTATCAGTGAGGGGTTTCCTTTACCAACCATCAGATGGCCGCTGTTGAAGAACCACACTGAGTACTCTGTTATTAACACTGTGTCAAAGCACACAGTCAACAGCAGCATCACCCTAACTGTGAAGGAGCACAGCAGCACTTCTGTTGAGTGTGTCAGCAGTAATGAAAATGGGGAAGCAAAAGAAAACCTCATCACAAACAAAGAAGAAGAGAAAGAAGACAAAAAAGACAACAAAAAAGAAGGTAACTACTCACCCTTTAAGTTTTATTTCTTTTGATCTCTTTCCTTTTGGACAACCCTCAGTTGAACAGAAGTGGATATCTGTAAACAAAATGTAAATATGTGGTCATTGACAACAGAACAAAAAGCAGCAGAATTGATTTTATTTAAACTTTTTTTTTTTTTCAATTTTGATTCCAGGTCTAGTGATGAAATTGTTGAAAACTGTGTCAAGTCTGGAAACTATCATTGCGTTTTTTATTGGCATTCTTCTTGCTGCAGTCGTTTGCTGTTTGGTGAGGAAATGCAACAGGTAAACTATGAAGTTGTCATTCATGTCTTTTTGGCTTTTCTTTTTTGCTGAGACTTTGTTTGCTGATCCGAATTCCAGGCTGTGCTCAGGTATAATGTTAATTCATCATTCATAAAGGACGCTAGGCAGTACATATACGAAACTGCAAAGCATAACTTGTTTTCAGTAATGTAAATGTTATTTAATTGAGCATGCTAAACTACTGGAATAGTCCTTCAAAGTTCAAGGATGACATTAATAATCTTTGCCTATTATTAGCTATGATAATAGCTTGTCGTTCTTTAACATTTCTCCTCAGGAAAAAACAACCAACCTACGGAAGTCTGACTGAGACTCTGGAGATGGTGACAAGTCCCCGGGATCGAGTGGTATTTATATTTATACAGCCGGTCGCATTATACATCAGTTAAAGCTCTGATGTGTAAGATTTGACTGACTTTAGTGACATCTAGTGGTGGTACTGAAAAAGACACCACGATAACCAGCAGTGCAGGAACGTGACAGAATGAGAAATGACTCTTCCTCATGTTGAAATGAGCCATTTTAGGGGAATTCAGGCATTTAAGCAGGACTGCTGAATGTTGGTGCTGTGGCAGCTGATGAATGACCCCGGCGATTTTTGGGTTTTTCCTGACAGGTGGATGCTGGTCAAGCAGTGGAGGATGATCAGGCCATCGATCAAGAGGCAGCAGAAGGACAGGGAGCTGTGGCGGCGGGGAAATCAGACGTGGAGTACTCCAACCTTGATTTCTCCAGGATTAAGGAAAGGAGCTCAGCAGAGGCAAATATCACACAGGGGGCTGCAGAGTCGGAGTACGCTGAAATTAAAAAAGGGAAGGAAGGAGAGATGCATGACGGGGAGGGCAAAGAGGATGAGGAGATGACTGGAAAGGATGAGGAGGCAAGACGTTGTGCAGATGAGAAAGAGGGCGAGGATGTGGCGCTGTATTCTACTGTGAAAGATGTAATGGATGAGATTTAAAGATAGTGTTTTGCTTGGTTGTTTGAGGGTAAAGTTGTGTGTAATTTGTTCTGATGTCATACCATGAGTGTGCAGTTTCTGCAATCAATGTGATTTCCAAAAGCCAAGCTAAGCCTCAAATTACCAACACCATGTAACTGTTGTAATGTCATAGAAGTCATAACGTGAATCAGCTCCGTAGCACCACTCACCAATGTACGATAACTTAAACAGGTTGGAAATATTTTTGTCTTTGTAGAAAAATCTCTTTGTGCCCAGTACCTGTCCTTTAAATTATGTTGTCACCACGACATCAGATGACACACAAATAAACTGTAATCCACTTTTTTATCAGTAAAAACGTGATTGACAAAATTACAAAGAAAAGATAAAAAGCTTCTGTGAATATCACTTCAAAGTCATCTTGAAGCTTAGTCAGTGATGATGCTGATGTTTTTTCATGATGTTTAAGCTTGATTAATGTAGACATGTATTATGGAGTATTAACTGCTGTATCTACATTTATACATATTATTTTTTATATACTGTTAAATTGAAGTAGTCTAGCTGAATTTACTGATATTTTCTTGTCATTAAGGCACTATATATAGGACTTTTTTGTAATGTTATTGTGTCTTCATTTGAATGCTATGACCTATGTTGTATGCAATCTTCATGCAGCGTAAAAGTTAGTTAGACATTTTAGGCTAATCCCTTCATCGCTGCTTTCCCCCCTGTGAAGTGGATGAGATCAATACCACTCACATGTCTGTACATCAACAATGGAACCAGAGCCAGCAGCTAAAGCTCACAATAAAACACAAAAAAGAAAAAAGTTTGTTTCATTTGTGGTTTTAGGCCTGTTAATGTGACGTAAAACTGTGCAGTCAGCTGGTTGCCTGGCGACCTCGCTGTGATGACAGGGACTCGCTGCACCCAGGTGTCACAGTTAGACACAGTCGAGAAAACCTGAACATCATGGTTGAGTTAATGTTTTCCTTTAACAAAAACAAAACACAGGTTCATAAAACTGTTGTTAAAACTATGACTCCCTTAGCAGTGCAAGGTAATAACTTAGACCAAGACAAGTCCAAGAAATTTAACAATTTTATTTTATCATGCATTTTCCAATTGATCATTTCTAAATGTTAAATTCAGGTCCAGTGACTTTTCTTTTCAAAGTAACTCACGTATAAAAAGTGGTGCAGAAAGAACATAAATTCACGGCACAAAGTCTTCAGTCTGCTGTTAAGCTGACAGGAAATCACAGCGTGAGAGGATGTGAGCCTAAAATAGCATCTGAAACACAACTGGCAGGTGTTTGCATACTAGGTTCCTCTAAAAAGAGAAGGGTCTAGTGTATGTACTGTATGGATACCTCCCTCAACTTTATTAATATTACTTTGTTCCTCTTTATTTGTAAAGGTCCAAGTGGCTTTCACAGTAGATGGAAAGAAAATGAAACTTTTTGCTAATTGTGTTTTTTTTTGTGTGTGTGTCAGCATTAAAAAAGGGATGACCCCGTGTTCTTGTACATCAACATTACCCAACCGCTCTTAAAAAATTTCCAAAAGGAAGTCAGTCATTTAACATTGTGAACAATGAGAAGAATAAGTGTATTGTTAATAAATATTTGTTTTAGGTACCTCATGGTCAGACTGATAAGCTTTGGCTTTCCACTTACTAATAAAGGCTTGCACTGTAATAATAATAAAGATGTAAGCTGTTTTTAAAAAAAAAAAATGTTAATGAAACATGAATTATGCATTCTTTAAAATGTGTGTCTTCTTGAAGGCCTCTGCATAAACACACATAGCTTTATATATTTACACATACTATGCAGTTGCTCAAAGTGATTTGGGATTAAGACTGAGCTAATAGGATTCGGATTTTCCACGAGCTGGACACTTTAAATAGACCAACGTGACACTGTCAGCGCCTCAGAGCTGCAGATGAATCAACATTTGACTACCAATGACAAATATTTCAATCACACGGCTACTTCTCATCTGTAGGTGAGTGTGTGCATTACTTTGATGAATTTAAACTTTGCAAAAAGTCAATATTTCAATGTTTTAAAAATGATGAATTCCTGAATTACACAAAATAAACAAACAATCAGACTAAACCAGCCTTTCAGATAACTGATAAAGATGATTTTTAACATTTAATTGATTTGTTTATATTGGCCTTAGCTTGTGATATTTATTTCTGTCACTGGACCTTGTAAACCTTCAGTTCAGGTGTAAACATGATGTACACCACGTGTGTGATGAATGAGCGGGTTTCCTCTGAAACCAGAGATGTAATTTGTTTTCTTCTAGGTCACATGGATACATTTATTTTTATTGATATATTAGATGTCCTCATGCTTAATGTCACATTTAAAAGTATGGTAAAGTAAAACCCTTTTAAATCTTTGTTTGCAAATATACTTTCTGATTGATACTATATTGGTGTTTTAAATAATTGCAGACTTTATCTTTTCACAGAAATGGCTGATGTTTTCAGAGGCCTGAACCTCCTCGAGATCCTGAAAGAGTCCATAGAGAGCAATAAGTTATCAGATGTCAAGGATGCAGTAGAAGATCTCCTGATAAGCAGGATCAATTTAGCTGTGGTGGGGGACCGTGGGGATGAAAAAAACACCTTCATAAATTCCCTCCGTGGCCTCGGTCATGGGGATGATGGAGCAGCTCCTTCTTCATCTGTCGTAGCCCTGGATGAAGTGGCAGGCTACCCTAGCCCTAAACATCCAGACTTTCGCCTGTGGGATCTGCCACCTGTCCCATCCACCTCCCCATTTGAACCAGAAGGATACATGGATAAATTTAAGTTCCTCCGCTACAACGTCGTCTTCATGACATTCACACAGGGACCCCAACCCAATGGAGTGCAGGTGTTCCTGGAGGCCAGGTCACTGCAGCGACAAACTGTGTACTTTATTCTCTTAGCTTCAGCAAAAGACACGGAAAAAAGCCTGGAACAAAAGAGGAAAGCCAGTCTGGAAGTGCTGACTTCACAGGGTGTGGCGCAGCCCAAAGTCTACCAGGTGAGACCCTCCACCCTGGAGAAGTTTGACTTCCCTGCCCTGCTGGAGGACATGGGAAGAGACCTTCCAGAGATCCGAGCCCACGCCCTTCTCCTGGCTCTCCCGACGCTTACTTCCACTCTGGTCATTCAGAAAAAAGAGGCATTCAAAGCGCTAGTTTGGGCAGCTGCCTCGCTATCTGGTGGGGTGTCGGCCATTCCTGTTCCCCTTGTGGCCTCCATGGTGGACTCGAGTGTAGGAGTGCGTATTCTAACCAAAGCACAATTGTCTCTGTGTCTGGACGATGAATCGGTGGAGCGACTGGCCCGGCAGCGAGGCTTGGAACCCGCACGGCTGAAAGAGCTGCGGACTTGTGTGCTTTCAGTGGAGGTCACAAAAGGGGAAGTGAAGAAGAGACTGGCGGCAGCAGAAACTGACTTGGCTACCGTTTCGTCGAAGCTGGTGGAGATGGCGATGCCCAGACATGCCCGTTCTGTCAGTCGCTCCTTCACCGCCATGCTGCAAGCCTTAAACGGCGCCATCGATGAAATGGCAACTGATGCTGAGAAAATAGTTGTTGCTGCTCTCGGGGAGGGGAAGTGAAGTCTTTATGTAATGTTTCCTGTGTGAACGTTTTATGTTGTGGGGTACAAATATGCACTATTTATATAATACTTTTACTTTTAGAATTACTTGATATGTTCTCACGCTTTTAAATAGATAGATGTCAAGTAGTATAAGCTGCTCTGTGCCTCACTTCACCCACCCTGAGCAGGGGCTTTCACTGCTAACAAAAGCATTAAATAGAGGAAGTGAGAGGAAATTAAACCACATGCATGCCGTGGCAGGCAGTTTGAAGAAACAAATACAATATCACCTTCATTAGAACAAGTATAAAAGATAGTTTTCTCTGGCTTGCATGATTGGGCATGCAAATTTTTCAAGATTTTGGTTCAACCGTGAAAACTTTTTAAAATGTTATAGGTTGTTTGCTTTAGGAGGGATGGTATGTGTTACAGGCCGCTATAAGGGGATCCTCTGAGGTAAGAACAAGCTTATTTTTTAACCTTTTAGTCTAAAATATTTCCTCTATTTGATGGCCTAATTTGACTGAAAAAGTCAGCTCTCTATGAAAAAGTGTTGAGTTTGGATTTCTAAAGAAACTGAATGGGAAGATGTATACAATTATTAATGATCTGGATTAAACTGTCTTCAGCAAAAAGTCATGTTGGTGTATCCAAATGTGGACAATGGCGTTTTTTAAGTGATGTATGTCCTCTATATGGAGCCTTTAAAAATACTAATTTTGTGGGAATAAATATTGTGTAAAAACTGTAAAATAAATGCACTGTAGTGTTTGTACTTTACTTTTTACTTTACTAAATATATTGTGTGTGCTGTATTATGGTTCTACTTTGAATCCCCGGTGGGTGAAACAAATGAAAATAATTTGAACAAACTACTGATGTCAAATAAAAACAATTTTCCTCCAAATCATATTTTTGGTACTATTTGGGCTCGGTTCAACATTTTTTTTTTTTTTGGGGGAAGTTTTTTTTTTTTTAAATTTGAAGCTAGTTGTGTAAAAAAAAAACTACTTGTATTTTTGCAGTGCTGGAGAATAACACAAAACACAGACTATAACAACAAAAAGAAAAAAGAAAGTAAAAATCTTGAAAACAGCTCATTTGCATTGATAATAAAAGATAAATAAAAAGCAAGTTTACAGTTTAAAAAAATAGGTTCTGTGTTCTTATGATGTTCATAATTATGTGCACACACTTTGTTTTGTGCCTTTGTTTCAGATTTCAAACAAAGATGAATGCTCAGACAATCGGGTGGTTGCTAATTCTGGCCGTGATAAAAAGTAGGAATTTTATTACTCCATTGTGATAACAATGTTTGCTTTTAACACCATTTCTGTTATATTCATGAACATTACCTAATCATTTCTCTTGTGTTTTCACCACTGCAGATTTTTCTTCTGCCAACATAAACCCCTTCAAACTAGCTGACACTAATCTGACAGCTATAGAGGGGTCCTGCGTTGAAATCAAATGCAAAGTGAATCGTGTGCTTACACATGCTGGTGCATACTGGTTTTGGATCAAGAATGCTACTTGGATTGAAAGCACAAAAAAATTTGACGGCACTATCATTTACAGCACAAATCACGCTGAACGTCCTGTCAGTCTAGACTTTGCAAACAAAGTGAGATATATCGGCTCCCCATATTCAGAGTTATTTACATTGCCAGGGACTTCAAACTGCAGCATTTTGATCTGCAACCTGAGCAAAACAGACAGCGGAAATTACTCTTTCAGATATGTGGGGCCTGATACTTACAAATGGCGTACTGACGACATGAACCTCACAGTTGCAGGTAAGATCAGAATGCTGAAAGCTCTTTTCAAAAAAAACAAACAAACAAAAAAAAAACAATAAAAGGAGTTACACAAACATCCAGAGATGAGCTGGTCTGGCAAAAATGACCAGATTGGTTGATTTAAGATTCAAAAACATTCTGAATATAAGAAAACATTCAAAGAATCAATACATACAAACATACATTTATAATGTATATCAATAATGTCATATTTTGAGAATTAGAATTCAGACATAATAGTACGTAAATTAAAAAAATATTTATTAAAACAACTAAACGTCACGATGTGTGTGTGTATATTTTTTAAACTAAACCATTGACATCAGTCATGACTTAAGAGAAGTTTTCATAAAGCTCCACTCAATGTAGTTTGTAGGTCAGTAGGTCAGTTTTCACCTTAGTTATTATGTAACGACAGTCATTTAGTGTTTAAGGTAGAAAAGTATTAATTCATCCTGTTATAAAAAAATGCCTTAATTGTAATGTTGTATTTATTATAAAGAACTTACAATTGTATGAGTCACATTTTTGCTGATATTGTCTTATTTTCACATCTTCAGAAAATCCATGCCCTCTCACTTTTGAGAAACCACCTGTCGTGAAGGAATCTGGCAAGATTGCGCTGACATGCTCTACGTTAAGTTCGTGTCCTTCATACCCACTAATTCAGGATTTGAAGGGACCGGACACGAAAGAGTATACACCTGTGGGTGAAGGAAAAAACAGCACCACAGCCAGTATTACTGTTTCCTGGCAGGATGATGGGAAGGAGTTTTCATGCCAAACACACGATAACAAAGACAGCTATTTGATTCAGAATGTCAGTGTTACTGTCGAATGTAAGTTCATGAATGGAGAGTTTATTTGTGTCATGTCTGCTTTTATTGTAGTTACATGTAATTTAATGATTGCACATGCACCAACAATCAATCTCTGAAATTGATCAACAGATCTTTTAATACATGATCTAATACTGAAAAATGAAGTAAATCTAAACGTTTTGCAAAATGTTTACTATATCTAACACCTACAAACACAGCAGTAGGAACAGGCCTATATTTAGAAATTATATGGCCAACAACATCACTGATTGAAATTAAAAATATGATTCATATTAGAGGTCCTCATTCACTAAAATGAGGAGGTGTCAGTAATGTGTCAGAAAAAAATGAACGTTACACAATTGCATAAATAATTTGTGCTAAACTCTGGCTATTTGTTAGATCCCTTCAGATAACACTTCACTTGGTAGAAAAACCCATATATCATGGCAGCACTGATGCATATTTGATTTCCTCAAACAATCCGTCTTTGTTTGCCCTGTATAGACTCATTTCTCCTAACCTGTTTTGAATTTGTTGACACAGATGCTCCTAAAGACATAACGGTTGAAATGATCTCTGGCCCCATCCGGGAAGGGGAACCTGTCAACCTTAATTGCTCTGCCAAAGGACGTCCTGAACCCACCTTTGTCTGGTTTCGGAAATGGAATAATACAAAGGAAGAGGTGTTCTCAGGCGCAGAATGGAGAATCCAGGCAATTAATGATTCTCAAAGTGGAGAATATCTCTGTCAAGCCAAAAACACATACAGTGAAGTAGTGGAATCAGAACCAGTCACTATTAATGTTACATGTGAGAACTTCCTTTTTTATTTGGTGTGTTTGTAATTATCAGTATTCATAATTAGTACTGAAATATAATAAATAAATAAATATAATATAAAAATATACTGAAATCCTCTGTTTCAGATAAGCCCGAAGTTGAAGTTAAGATGACTTTACCTGCCCCTTCTTCAACTCGAGCTGTAGTTAAAGAAAGAGATAAAATGACTCTAACATGTAATGTGAGGAGAAGCAGCCCACAACCTCGAAGCTATGTTTGGTCCAATGGTGGAAAAGAGATTGGCAAGGAAAAGACACACACTGTAAACAGTGTTGCACCTGAGGACAGCGGCACCTATGAATGCAGGGCCACTAACGATGTGGGTACTGGAACATCGCAGTTTCAGATTGAGGTTGAATGTAAGTTTTACACCTTCTTCTGCCATGTCCATGTCAGAGAGCTGATAATGACACAGAAAAGGAAATGAATCCACAGACTACATCGATATGGAAAGGGTACTGAAAGTTATTTCTTTCTTACAGACAGCCCAAGGAAAACGAACATCACCAAAACTACCAATCAAGTCAAAGTCAATCAGCCCCTCACATTCTACTGTAACACTCATGCCAATCCTCAGCCTGAGAGGTACTCCTGGTACCGTTATAGCAAAGACAAACAGACTGACTCCTCACTGCTGTGGAAGTCCAACAGTACTGAATCCAACCAACTACATTTGGAGCGTGTGCAAAGAGCAGATGAAGCATGTTACACCTGCAACGCAACCAACAGAATCGATACAGGAGATAATAGCCAGCCGATGTGCATACGAGTACTCTGTAAGTAATGTTGTTACGCTGAAAAAGTTGTGTGATAATTAAGTTTATGTAAACATCAAGCTGACTATTAGAAAGATCTGCATTTAAACCTGATTATTTGTCATTTGATTGTTTTCCCATAGTAATTTATTCATGTGTTATAAAGGTAAATATTTTATATTTTGTGAAAATCATTTCATTTCTTTTTCATTCATTCCTTTCTGGTTTCTTACAACTAAGAGTTAATTAGTGTAAGTTAGTGAACATCAGAGATGCCGGTTGGGGATTGCCTGGACTTTATTACCTTTGGAAAGATCCAGGCTAGCTGTTTCCATCTGTTTCCAGCATCTAAGCTGTGGATGTAGCCTCAAATTCGACAAATAAACATGTGAAGCATTTTCATTTACTCTCCACCACAACACCCAAGGCACCCAAGCCTTCAGGGCAGAGGCTGACTTCTTGTTCATGGACTGCTGCTGTAATATCACGAAACAATGAAAAAGTGAATGAGTCTCCTGAAAATCAAGAACATGACGGCTTCTTATCTCTCTAGATCCTCCCAGCAAAGTCAGTCTGTCTTTGGGTGGGTCCACTGAGGTCACAGAAGATCAGGCCATCACCATCAGCTGCACTGTTGAAAGCTTCCCACCGTCACGTCTCACTTTGAACAGGACTTCCACATCACATTCTTCATTTCCAAAAGTGGTTTTTGATCAGCCTAATGACAACACTCTGCAGCACACATTTAATGTAACTTCAACTCATGCAGGCAATTACACCTGCTACGCTGAAAACAGTGAAGGTCCAGGACACAGTATAACAAAGACACTGGTGGTGAAATGTAAGTCATGCGGTGGTGCGTTATTTTTTTCGTAATCAAAGACCTCATATCAAAACCTTTCCATAATGTTTTTATGATTTAATCTCTGTGTAAAAAAGAAAAACAACTTGACCTCATGTACTAAAAGTAGATCTTTATGATCTTTTCTTTCCACATGAAACACAATAGCTTAAAAACCTTCTTTTTTTACTTCTTCTTGCAGTCCTTTACTTAAATTTCAATTTCTTTTCAGTTTTACCACTGAATAAAATATAATGAAACAGACCTGTTATAACTTTGAGAAGTTTTAAATGAACTGAACACCTTGAGACCACAAAAAATCTAAATCTTGAACTTCAACTTCCCGCCAATTTGCAGGACAGTTTTGCATCAGAATGTAATGTATTGTACAAAAGCATATACACACGTGGACAAAATTGTTGGTACCCCTCCGTTAAAGAAAGAAAAATTCAATCACCATAATTTTTGTCCTGGCCAGTTTGTTTTTTAAATGATTTTGTTGAACCACAATTCAAAAGTAATGTCTTGATTTTCATTAGTTAATTCGTTTTCAGTAAATTTTTTATTTATTATTACTTTTGTCAGTGTCAAGTTATTTCAGTGACCTTTGTGGGTTTTTCTTTCTTTAACAGAAGGATACCAACAATTTTGTCCATGTGTGTAGTGTTGTGTACCTTCATTTATATAATCCTATACATGTCAGCTAAATAAAAATCTACATTATGGAATTATTTTTCACAGTTAAATATGGGTTATACGAAAACCAGTAATTAAATGTTTGGGATCATGATATTGATTACTATACTAAATCTGAATCTATCACTTGAATCTGACTCTTTTCTCTTTTCCACTGTATTTCTATTACATGTAGATCGTCCTAAAAATGTGAAAGTAAAAGCTGATCCTGATTTTGTTGTGAACGAAAACACATCGTTGACACTGAGCTGCCACGCTGAGTCCTTCCCATCAGTGACCTCTGTCACCTGGATGAAGATGACTAATGGGAAGAGTGAAATCATCAAGGATTGGAATATCACTTTTAATGCCAGTGCCTCTGACAGCGGACAGTACAGCTGTGAAGCCAGTAATGAGATCGGAACTGGAAAATCTCAGCAAGATGATGTTAAAGTCAAGTGTGAGTAGACTGCACTCATGAATGACTGTGCTCATGATGATGTGGGGTGGAACTACAACACATTATTGTAAATATAGTAAATCATCAAGTCATCAGATTAGATTTGATCCTATGCAGCCACCAAGCCAGAAAACAACATAAAGCCACTTTAATTTAAATTGCAGACAGAATAGACATTACACTTTTATGAACAAAAAATCTTTTTGCCAAATCAGAACTCTTTGCAGTCTGTAAGGAGTTCAGATTGTGACAACAGAGGACAGTAGCATCTTAAACTGGATTAAATAAATTGAATTTGATTCTCTCAGTGACTGATGTAAAATGGCATCTTGATCTTTATTGTTCCGTTTACACTGACTTCCCTGGCCAGAATCACACACTTTAGGGCATACATGTGTCCTCATACCTTGTTCATGAGATACAGAAAACAGGGGGATCCCTCATAAAAGCATTGACCTTGAGCTCTAAAAGATTACAAATGCACAGGAGCACCTTTGAACGTTATGAAGGCAAAAACTGTTGGTCGACAGATCAGTTATGACATGAACATTTCCATCCTTGATTCCCCAAAATAATAAAAATTAGCACACATCTATTGTTAAATTACAGAGAAAAAGCAGAGCATTAATATGGTTATGTCTAAAGCCACCGTGTGTAGGTTTTTCTGTGAATATGACCTCACCTGCTAAGGCATGCTAACAAAAGACAATTTGAAGTACCTTTTCATGTGTGCTGTCATTCCTGTATTATCTTTGAACACTAAGATATTGATGAGATAATTTAGCCCTGCTTTCTTTCTCCTAAATCTCCGTGCTTAGATGCTCCAAAACACACAGAGATCATCATAGGAGCAGAGCAGCAGCAGGCTGACGGACGGAGCTCTGTGTCTCTGACCTGCAGCAGCCACAGCTATCCCGAAGCCACATACACATGGCACAAGAAGACAACAAAGGTCAATTTTATGGTCTCTAAGCAGCAGAACCTCAGAGTGTATTCAGACGAACCAGGACTCTACTACTGCATTGCAAAAAATGAAATAAATCAAAGATCGTCTGAGCCGGTCAAGCTGTTTGTTAACAGTGAGTGAATTCAAGCCACATGTTTGTATGTGCACTGCATGTATGGTCACACAAGAGACATATTTTAGGTTTTGTAAAACTTTTGTAAAACTCTGATAAAAACACAGCAGATTGAAACTATGCTAATTGTTCACAAATCGGTCTGTATGCTGATACTTTTCTGGCCACAGGAGGTTTACTGATGGCCCTGAAGATCTGCATCCCTTTTCTGATGATCCTGCTCATTGTCTTAATTGTCTTAGTCTACAGGTAAAGTAGTATAACAAAATGTTTTCAAATAGACACATTCCACAGATTATTTAGTAAGTATAATTAGCTTTTGTAAGCACTGTCTTGTCCCTTTGTGCTTTCAGACACAAGAGGAACAAATCGCATCACCAAGGAAAGAAAAGCACACTGCCCTCTTCTGCTCTTCTGGTGATAACTCACTTGTGCAACCTTTTGTGCTTCTTTATTAAACAAAAAACTAATGTCATACATCTTTACCTGTGTGTGTGCATGTGTGTGTGTGTAAACCTATTCAGGGTTGGTGGAACGGCACCAGGAGGAGGGATCAGATGAACGAGCTCGTCATGGCAGAGCCTTTCAGGAGCAGAGATGACCTCTTGCCAGACCAGCCATGCCGTCCAAATGGCCATCGACGCCAACCCCGTCCAGACAGCACGTAAGACAGCACCCACACACGCCGTCCCCACCCAGGACAAGGCACACTCTGTAGGACAGAGAGCTGGATGCTGCTGCTCATGCCCAAGTCAAAGCATCCATTTATGATCCTTCAGAGACAAATGATACAGTGACACAGTATGCCCTGTCATTTATTACAGTCCGTTGTTTTTATTCTTAAGGCTGTTGTTGTTCCACAGGTCTGCAGCCAACATTAGCAGTGTTTACTACACCGTGAACCTGCCTGCAGGAAAACAGGTGAGTCAAACAATTCAGAATTAGTTAGACAACAGTACATGAAAGCAGCAAACGAAAGCAGGTGTATATGGGTGACTTATCTAAAAAAATTACAATTTAAGACACAGACCTTCCAGTATCCCACAGGAACAATCTACCAATTTTATACAAGTACTTCACTGAGCCTGTCTGAGAAAGAAAAAGCTGTGACAGCGTGTCCAGCATTAGCTCAGCTTGGGCTTTGAAACCTCAGATTTAAATCAGTGAGTCTGCATTAGAAACTGGAAACTGGAGATAGAGAGTTGTGGCTGTTTACCAGGCAGAGAAAATGCCATTGAGGTGCGATTTTAATATGGTGGGACCCAGTGTTTATGGAGGTTAACTCAGTTTAGGCACAAAAGGTCTGGATATTTCACCCTCGGCTGAATCCTTTTTAACTAGTCTTTTTTAAACAGTTACAGGCAAATATGATGGGAGTTCCTCTCTGAAAACAGCCACATGAAAACACTACAACTTTGAAAAGGTTTTTCCCCTGCCTTCCCATAAATATTTTGGATATAAAGTTAAAATTTTAGTAGAAAGACTGAATTTCTAAAATGATACTTAGAATCACTGATTTAGTCCCTTCAGCAGCTCCACTCAATGCCTGTTTCACACACACACAAAAATGATGTCTTTGCTGGCCTCAGGCTTCTAAAAACAGTATTTGTTGCGCTCTACTTTAGACAGACGGATGTGTTTTTCAGTGATCAAGCTGTTGCTCTGCCCTCTGTGCTGTTGCTCTGTCCTCACTCACTGTCTGAACACTAATCATTCAGTATTCAATATTGTGGAACCATGAATCGCCGGACGACCCACAGCTCCCTTCCACTTTAAGGCATGAATGAACCGATTGACTTGCTCCTGTACACTCACTGATGTCTTCTGTCTGCACCTACTCAGGGTCCTTCAGCACAAAAGCCAATCAGACAGCAAGGTGGACACACAGAGGATTGTTCTCTCAACTACAGTTCTTTGCACTTTGGAAATGAGCCAAAGTGAGTATTACGTTTTTCACATAATAGCAGAACAAGAAAGGCATTGTTCTTTGCAAACTTTTTGACAGTCATTTTTTTTTTTTTTAATAGGAACAAACATGCAAAAGGGGAACAGGATGTTGTGTATGCTATGGTGTCCAAGCAAAACCCCCCTAAAAAGGTCAGAAACCTAAAAACAACATTCTGTTCATGTGTTCAGTTTATTACATTACATACATATTTTCATCATGTATATTGTGCTTGTGGTTACAGTAAATGATTACAGTTTTTAAATCTAAAAAAGAAGAAGTATGTCAACATCTGTGAGCCCACAGTGCTGCAGCAGAAAAAAGATGTTTCCTGTTTAGGAATGCATTCACCGTAACAAACAAAATTATTTCAACAAGGAAATCATCCTCCACAAGTCCTCTAAAGTATCAAATGTCTGTTAACATGGATGTTCCCGTGCATCACATTCAAACACTCACTGACACAAACAATCTGCTGACTGTCTCTGTTATCCTGCTAGAGAGAACAAGGGGGGCTGGAGGACTACGAGAACGTCAGTACCATACATGCAGCCAAGTCTCCAGATCCGCTGAGCTACGAGTCAGACAGCAGCTCGGATGAAGAAGAGCTCAGTTATACACAGGTGAATTTCGTGGCAAAGCCTGGACATGAGAGATCCAGCAGTGACTCCACCAGCTCGGATGAAGACAGGACGCAGTACTCTGAGGTCAAACTCTAAGAATCCTACTGTGCCTGAGCCACAAGAAATGTATGTTCATAATCAATCATCAGGTTTTGTTTATTGAATAAGGTGTTTATCACTTTACTGTGCTGTTGTGGTTTTTTCGCCCCCAGAATATATTTCTTAGTGCTTCTCTGCTTTTATTAGTGTGCAACAACAAGTACCAGACAGATCTTTTTGTTTAAACTTCTGAAGCGTAAAAGAGTTAGCATTAGCGTGGGCAAATGCACACATTTATAAAATTTCATTGCTGTGACTTTTGTGAATATGCTCCAGCATAAGATGGCATGACTGTAATGTTGCTTTACCAAGGCTTGTTTCTAAAAGGTGCACATTGAAACAGTGTACTGTATGCTTCATTTCATGACACATTTTGATTTAAGCTCTTGTATGACGTGTGGAAATTATCTCTTTTTTTGTTTGTTTTTTTGTTTTTACATTTTATAACCAAGCACAAATATATTTATGTATTTTAGCCAAAAAGAAAATTATTAAAGAGTTTTTGACTTCACTTTCTGAACCTGCTTCTCTCACTATGCACAAATGTTTTAAACAATAAATTAACAGAGAGAACTCTGAGACAAACATTAGCATTGAAATACTAAATGTAAAAAAAAGTATCATTTTAAATGTGGTTTTACTGTTATGGTTGACTGTGGGGAGGTTATAGGTTCATCCCCAGCTGGCAGATTAGCTCTGACATCATGAGGGAAAAAGTGTACCGTCATCATTACAATGGTGTTTTTCTTTTGCTAGGCATTTTTCAGTATGTAGACACAAGAAGGATTGACAGAAAATAGTTACAGTGACAAAGGCTGAGACCTGAAACAATGAGTGTTTGACCTGACTCACTTTAAATAAGTGCAGTGCAGTTGGTACCTCCACTGCTGCAGGTTTTGCGGGGTCGTTTTGCTCAGCTGGGCTCTGCTGTCCAGCAGCTGTTTGCAGCCAGGAATCCTGTCTTTCAGCTATCATTTCCCCTGATGTTAAGCTATAAACCTCTCACTGACCTGTTCTTTGAGACCATCAGAGTCTTTCCCTTGTCTGAGACTAGTGTCAGCGACTGTGTCTTCTTCCTTTGCGTCTCCTCCGTCGCCTCCTCTGGAGTGCAGACGGATCTCGGCATACTCAGCCTGTCTTGGATGTGAGGCCTCTGATCTCCCTTTCCCCGAGCTTACCCCCTGACTTGGCCTGGAGTTTAGCAAAGTCCACACTGGCATAGTGAAGAGGGTCTTCATGAACTACTCCTTCCTCTTCCAGAATGGCTTTATTGGCATAAATCACATCCACGTGTGAAGAGTTAGTCTGATGGAAAACAAGAGACAAGTTTGTTTCAGCAATGGAGAAGAAGAGATTGCATTTAATTTCAAATTAGAGGACATCCGCTCCACTGCTATGAAAGCACTTCTGGTAAATGAGCTTGTTTTCTGTTAAACCAACATTTTATCTAGTTATCTTGCAAGCAAGATGTAACAATAAAACCTCTATACCTCTGATTTTATTCACAAAGAACAGTGCACAAACCTAGCAAAATAAGCCAAAAAACAGCTACATCAGGAAGTTACAAACTGTTTATCTTTGTTGTACTCAAACTTAGTTTAGTTTAGTCCAGTTTAGTACTAGCAAAAACAGTATTTGAAGCATGCCAAATATATGGATGGAGAGCAGAGAAGGGGATACTGCAGCACATACTATTATGGAATATGCCAAACAGTTTGTAATAAGGAAAGCTTCAAGTTGTGACTACTTTGGATATTCATTTTAATAAAGTTTATTTTGACTTTATAGATCCACATGCAATCCGTTGTAACTGATACAAAATCAAGCTCACCACAGCATTGTTTTTTAAAGGAAATGTTGGACTCTTCTTAGTATTCTCTTGCTTCCAGTCATTGCTAGGTTAAACTGACTGAAGCCTATTTCTATACTGGATACTGATATAATATAAGTTATAAGATAAGTTTAACAGGAAAAGTTTAACTTGTACTTTCAATTCAAAGGTTTTGGCACTTCATAATAGGATGTATAAGGGTTCCTGTTTTTATTCATCTGTATGTTTTTGTACATAGACATATATATATATATATATATATATATATATATATATATATATATATATATATATATATATATATATATATATATATACAAGGACATAAACTCACCTCATTATTAACTAAAACATCTGAGGTGTCCACCAATTTCTTGTCCAGTGAAAGGCTGCCTGTCCTTTTCCTGCAAACAACAGGACAGTTCATTGAACTCATTCATTATTTTTTACTGAAGTTTCTCTTTTCATGGTCGTATTTAGTGTTCAATGTTGTGGGATAGCCGTTGTTGCCCTCGGAAATTAATAGCCAGCCTTGTCACCATCCAGGTCACACCCCCGACAGCAACCCCAAAAATGTGTTTGTGTATATATACCCTACCTATAGTCAGGGTGTTAGCTGCTGTCCTTTCATCTGCGTTTTTATGTTTCTCACCTGCAGAAGAATAGCAGCAGCGGGACACACACCAGCAGCATCCCCAGTGCTCCCGCTGCAGAGCCAATCAGAAGAGACACAGCATGGAGGCCTGAAATGTCCCCACAAACCGTGTCAGTCAATTAAACCAGAAAAAGGCAGTTTATACCAAAGAAAAGCTGAATATTAATGCAGCATCCTGTAGATTCCTCTACCTAACTGAGTTTCACTGGAGGAAACGTTGAACGCAAAACTATCAGAGCCCAGTGAGTTGATGCTGAGGCAGACTAGAGAGGGCATGTCTTTGTCCGGACGGTACAAGGTGATGAGGCTCCTCATGCTCATACTACCCAGGGGAACTTCTCGGATGGGGATGTCAGCAGAGTGATTGACAGGCTCCCCGGCCAATTCCCAAACCAGGGATGGAGGCGGGTTCCCCTGGCTGTCGCAGGAACATCGGATCTGGGATAAAATCTTGACGCAGCGGGAGGAAGGCAGTATCTCTGGAGCAACTGAGACAGAGAATGTAATCAGCCATTTGTTCACACCTGGACAAACGCCTTGGAGAAAAATAAAAGCCTAACAATTGATGAAAAGATAAATAAATCTCACATGTGACATCAATACTGATGGACTCCGAGTATTCAGTTCCGTGGACATTCAGAGCTTCACAGTAATACTGGTGCTCTGAGAGTTTGGTCACATTGAACATTAAATCTTGTTCAGAGCCGACCGTCTCCTTTTCTCTTCCGGACACTCTGAACCAGGTGAAGTTAAGCGCTGCTGGATTGGCGATGCTTGTGCAGGTCAGAGTTACAGAGCTGCCGTCCGGCACTGGACCAGAAGGGTCAACTGAAACTGAAGTGTTCTTAGGAGGATCTGAAAGAAGATGGTGTTTTTGTTATCTTCCATCCAAGATCGTTGATTATTTGTTTGGCAAAATGCAAAATCAGTTTTCCCACCAAATCATTTTTAGGCTGATTTTTGGGCTGTTGCGCATAATGATACAATAAATTCCTGCTTTTATTTGGTTATTTTAGTAGTCACACAATATGATACGTTTGAAAAAAGACAAGTGGCTCACATTTCCCACCTGAGATAACACAGTTCAGTTTTCACTTTTGAAATGAATATGAGGCATACATGCAGACTGCACAAACAGACTGAACATAAACCTTTAGGCCTACACAGACACAAAATCATCTTTAAAGTGATCGGAAAAAAGTGGAAATTTGAAGATCTACCATTCCATCCATGAATTTCTTTGTCTATGAACATCATGTGGTATGATCAAGAGCTCCAAAGCTAGGAAACAGATATTATAGTATGACTTTTTTTTTCACTCCCTCAAATGTCAAGGTTAAGACTGAACTATAAACTTCATGCCTTTCATGTCTTTCAGTAAACTCTACCAACCTATTTACTAATGGCGAATGATTAAATGGAGCTATAAAAAAAGTTTTATGTTTCATATACACTTTAAGAGTCAATAAGTGTTTCCATAGTCAATATCTTAATAATTAATTTAAATATTGAGTTTCAGTAAACTAAGACAACCTCTACATTTTCTGTTGTTGTAAACTATGTCTTAATGAAAACACAAACCAAACAAAACATCCACACATAGATTAAGGCACTGGCACACATGTGGACGTACAACAGAGCTCAGTCATGATGGACCGCTGACATGGAAAGGATTTTGAGGTTGCCACGCAAGGCAACAATGCGTTACTGTCCACGCTCCAGACAACTGTAGTGTTGCCCTGTGACTGAGACTTGGCTTCAGATCACGTTTGGGTGACCACAGCTGGATATACAGTAGAGCCACATTCATCATATGAACACACTGGAAACATATATTTTTGTTAATTGTTCGCAGTGTAAATCAATGACTTTACTGTGTAAAATTAACTTACACTGAATATCCAGCTGAATCACTGCCGAAGTTCCCTCCCCCAGCTCATTTTTTGCCACACAGTGGTAGTCGCCACTGTGGCTGGGGTCCACACTGTTTATAGATAAGATCGATCCGGGGTCCTTATCCTCCTCATCGCCTTTGTACCAGGTGTAGTTGGACACAGGGGGGTTGGCACGGCTCATACAGAGCAGAGTGACAGAACTGCCCTCCAATATTGGACCATCAGGGTCAACAATCACTGTGGTGTCCTTGGGGGGAACTGAAAGAATAAGCAAGTATGTGTTCAGTCCATGTTTCTGGCCAATATGTGTGATCTGTGTTTCTGTTTTACTCTGACTTACACTGTACGTCTATCTGAGCGATGGATGAGTTCTGTGCTCCGTATCTGTTACTGACTTTGCAGTAAAACTGTCTCTCGACCTCTGAGACTGTAGTTGAGAGCCTTTTCTTAGAACCCACTGCTGTAACCTGATCTCCACCCACTTTGTACCAGGTGTAGCTGTCCACAGCCGGATTTGCGATGGTGTTGCAGGTCAGAGTCACTGAGCTGCCCTCCTCTACAGGACCAGAGTAACTGACTGATGTGTTATTTGGAGGATCTAGAAGAGAAATGCGAAAATCTAACTTTGTGAAGCAGCAACAGAAATAGACTTTTTTTCCCCAATAAAGGCAGGAACAAGTTGTGCTGATGGAGGATAAAGAGCCACACAAATGGATTTCTCACAACATGACATAACATCATGTCACATAATGTGAGATGACATGATGCAAACTGAAACAGCACCCAGTGCAACAAAGAGACATACAAATGCCAGAGACATACTCACAAAGAACACGAAGGGTCAAACTTCTTTCATACAGAAGATTACTGTTGGCAGCTTGTCGGCTGTGGAGAGCGGCGCAGGAGAACTTCTGTCCGTGGTGAAGGTAAGAGGCAGTAAAGTTCATAACAGAGGTCGCAAAGTTAGCTTTCACGTTGTCCTCGATGTCACCTATGCTGGGGGTCCATGTCAGAAGTGGAGGGAGAATGGGACACGGGGCCACAGCCGAGCAGTTCAACCTCACCGGAGTCCCTTCTTCTACTTCCAGCCTGGACGGAGTTATGGTGGGTTTGGGCAGTGAATCTGAGAAGCAAAAACAATGAGGACCAATAGATGCAGGTTTACATGTATATAAGTAACAGGACATAACACAAACCTTGAGCAGTGACAACGACACCCGTTAGAAAGTTGAACTTCAGGCTGTTGTCACACTGCAGTCTGAAGTAATAGCTGTCATGGTGGTTCGATGGCAGGTTGTAGAAGATGGTGGTGCAGTCCTTCTCACGCAGGATCCCAGTCAGGTTTCCTTGCACGATGTTTAAGCTCGCACTTGCTCCAGTGAGGCTGGAATCAAAAACCTGCGTTCGGCGCCAGCTGCCTCTCTGCCAAATGGCTTTACACGATTCATCCAGGTATTCATCCCAACCCGGTAACAGGGTGAAAGAGCAGGGGATCATCACACAGGACCCACTTAGTGCCTCTAATGTCTGAGGCATGAAGGCTGCCCACTGTTGGCATGAGCTACCTGAGGTGCAACAAAAGCAACAAAATAAATATCAGCTGAGGTAAAGACAAAAATTAGTATTCCAATATGTAGGAGGTGTCATAAATGATAGCAAAACACCTTAAAATTATAATATAATGTCTCACTATTAAAGGGAGAACTAATACATTCCAAATACAGCATACACACAGCATACACCCAGTTTACAGTAAATCTTAAAATACACTGAATTTAAAAAAAAATTTGTTATTAAATGTAAAGACATGCAAAAAACATTCAAATGTACAATAACTTACTTTTAAGTAGACAACATATGAGGAAAACCTTTACAGCTCCTGTCATGCTTTTCTGTCAAGTTGATGATCCTACAAAAAGGTACTGGACACACAAAAAAAAACTTTATTGTTACTGGCTAATTATCCAGAATAGTCAGGATAATAGAGAATAAATCATGTTTTTACGGGTAAACTAGATTTATAAATAATATATTGTTATTATAAGTTGATCTGGTACACAAAGTTAAAGACTGTTACTTAACAATTGCTTCCTGTGACTTCTGTGGCATGAAAAGTAATGCTCAGTGCTGTTTATATTGTTCCACATAGAAAAGCACTGGCCTGCTTTAAGTGAAAATATCACACAGGTGAAAATCCCCGCATTTAAAAATATTCAAAACATTCAGAATTGAATTTGAGTGAAATTATTTGCAGTAAATCAGTAACGGTTTAAATATTCATTCACTTCACTGACAGTGACAAAGTGGAACATGAATTCAATAGATAGCATATGAATAGACTGCTTGAGTTGATATTTTAACTCTCATTTCTGTATGGAGCTACTGCTTGAATCAACTAAATAAGTCAGACTTATGTCCACACAGACAGTGTGGAATAACATTGAATTTACCATAAATTAAGTCTTACCTTACAGCCAACAACGACTTTCAGCATACGGTGTGCTGTCTTGAGATCTAAATACACAATTCCTGACTTGATTTCATAAAGTATCTATATTCGATTTAATGTATTTGAAATCGATAAAGGAGTATATAAAGGTTTTACCAGCATTGAAGAGTCAGTGATAACAATCCAACTACTGAGTCAGCTCAGACTAGTGTTGTGTCTGAATGGCACTATCACCTCTTGAACAATTTGTCGAGGGGGTGGCGCTCATGCAGTATAACAGGGTTTTGGTTCTCTCTCTATGCAACAGTAATGCATTGCTCTTCAGCTGTTTCCTGAGGGAATCATATAGCATGTAAATATAAGGTTTCCTCTAACCAGGATTTTAAATTGTAAACGTGTGATATCATTGTGGTAAGTGATATAAAATACATATTTATGATCCAGGAAATGTATTAATTAAGTTCATGTGTTTTTTTGTTTCCAACACTGAGCTGAATTATTTGCATATTCAGATAAAGAGCAATTTATGTCCACACACAAAGCAGTCACTATTTTATCAGAGCCTCTTGATACTGCTGTGAGAAATAAAAAGGAAGAGAAACAAAACAGACAAACACAATGTGACTATCATAAAAATGATTACTTTAATAGAATATAGAAGTTGTTTAAATTTGTTTTTAGAAATGATGCAAATATTCAATGTAATGCAATGTAAGCAAAAAATTGTCTGTGAAAAAGGATTATAAAAATCTGGTTACTTCTTATAATAAAAGGAGATTTCAGAGCTGCCCTGGTTGGGTACGGTCCTTTAACTCAACAAAAGGATGCCACTAATGAAGTGTTGCAGGGAGATACACATGTTCGTTTTACAGTTAGTCTGAAGTAAACATTTCTCATTTTACAGAAGTTGCAGATTCTGAAACTGAATGTTAAAGCCCAATACAGGAAGAATTATATCTATAACTGCTTCAAAAGAGGAGGGGGGGTGAAAACAGGAACCCTGTAACTGACCCATGCATCTAATATAGCAGTGGAGTGAAACATGAAATATGAATCTATCAAGATTACATGAACAATGTAAAAAAAAATTAAAAAAGACAAATTAAACGTACTTCACAAAAAATGTTTTTTTGCTTTAAAAGATTTAAGTTGAACAAAAGACAGCAAACAAATGCAAAGTTTTTATGAATAAACATTTAATAAACATTCATAACAATGTATGCCTTCATTCATCTGCATATCAAACCCATATAAATTTCCAAATAATAACTTAATTCATTAAAATTTAATTTATGAAAACTAAGATACAGGACATAATAATGGAAACAGCTGACAATATAAAACAATCCAAGTCAAAATACAGACTATTAGGCTATATTTATTGCTGTGCTGACATACTGGATTGCACTATACTTTTGTAGTGTTGTGTTGTGTGTTCCTGTAGTGCTGGAATGTGACCAGCAGGGGGAGATCAGGCTCAGTGGGTGAAACCTCCCATTAACAGACACTCAGGGTGCAAGCTGGTGTTTCAATCTGCTTGTGGTTTGCAGCTGGTTCAGTGGTGAACCTCTATCACCTATCATGCTTTCAGTAACAGTTTCCTTCACCGCGTGCAAGCGTATCTGTCGGGCACCTTGAACTACTGCACCTCTGCGCCACGCGTGCTTCATCCAAACATTCATGAGTCCACGCGCAGAATCAGCCCATGATGTGGGCCTCAGCAAAACCAGCTCCTCAGACAGTGATGAATGACTAAATGTGTTGTCCGCTCAATAGCTTTGCTGAAGGATTTTATTGCCACAAGAAGTCAATAACGACTGTGCTCATCTGTTGCCGTGACGATGACGTCCATCCAAATCCGCATGGATACTGCATTGGAAGCCACCAGGAAGAAAAGACGGTCATATGTCTTCACACAGAACGTCAGAGTTGGCCGCGGAGACTGAGGGGAAGGAACAGACACATAATGTGATAAGTTGTGATGACTGAAGCTGACTGATGTGTTCAAGATTTCACTCATCTAACTGCAGCGATTTACTTTCTTCAAGCTGAACCCAGGAGTTATTAAAAATACACAACTTCACATTATTTCTTACAGTAGTTAATTCTGAGTTTCAATCACTGCTCTCACAGTTGTGTCTTTACTTTTCTGAGAAGCGGAAGAAAAGGCTGTTGTTGCTTTAGTTTGAAAGAATTCTTTGTTTTTTCACTGGACCGCAAAAACCCAAATAATTTTTTATGAGTACAGCAGATACAGCTGTATAAGAACAGCTGACTGCATTAGACAGGATCATTATTAGGTGTCAAATTGAAAGAAACACTAAAGTGAAGTAGTCAGTGGAGATGAAAATACTCATATCCTTAACTTAAATAAAAGCACCTTTACAATACTGTAAAAATACTCCGAAAATCCTGTACTCAAATTACTACTTGGGTAAAACAAATATCATCAGTTACATGTACTAATAAAAAGTAAAGTCCCCTGTGACTGATATAATGCCTCTTAAGGCCGTTATTCAAATAAAACAATATTTACAAAATTATATGGTTTTTTTTAATGCAACATCTTTATTTTAAAAGTATTACATTTCTCTGAAATGCAGAGTAGCAGAAGTAGAAAGTGTCATAAAATGGAAATGCAGGTGAAGCTGTTACTTTCCAAAACTGCAATTGTATTCAGGGCAAATGATTTTGTTGTTTTACTTTAACTCCCCATAATTGTTATCTAAATGTAAACTTGTAGTGTCATGTGACACTTTTTTCAAGGCTTCAGAATCACCAGGCTCTCCTCAGCAGTTCTGCTGCAGTGTTACCTGACACCCACCACTGATATCTAATGCAGTTATTACAAAGATCATCAGGGTCTTAAAGCCCACACAAATCGACCGAGTCTGTAATCTGTGTAATGACTCATTTGGAAGAACAACCTCAAATCGTTTAAACAAACTTTATGTGAATACACCACAGTGAATGGGGAGTAAATTCCCAAATCACATGAGACCCCAAGTTAATTCTAATTCAGCTAAAGTAGTGCTCTAACTTACAAAGAGACACTAAACAACATGAAAAAGATGTTATTCCTGAAATACATCATGCAAAAGGGCACCAATTGAGTTTAAACAAAATTTATCAAAGATGGCACAGACTCTTGACAGGATAAAACACTCCACAGACTTATATATACTTATATAAGTCAGTCAGCATGAGAACTCACAGAAGTGGCTGTTCGTAGATGGTCGTAGTAAACTTCTTCTATGGCCTGGAAGTAGATGACTCCCTTTAGCTTCCTCTCATCACAGTCTGCAACAAAGGAAAAAAAAACAGTAAAATAAGCAAAGGACGGAGGCTGAAAAATAACTTTATTTAACTTTTTTTACAACACACCTGACTTCCTTTCAGTGAACTCGTGCGACACACACAAGGCTTTGATTCAAGCAGACACACACTCACTACATGCACACACCACTGTCCCAGCCAGTCTAACCTGTATAGTAGGCTAGTCGTCTGTGGTCCATGTCAAACAGGAACCATCTCTTCTTCCAGGTCTTGACCCTCCCCCCTCTTTTGGTGAGGAAGCCTGCGCAGCGTCTGGATGTCAGCCGCAGATCCGTGCAGCCGGTCACCCCGTGACCCAGCGACTCCAAGTGGGCCCGGAGGTCAAAGTTGGGAGAGAGGAAGAGGGGCAGGCTGGGCTGCTGGAGACAAATGGAGTTCAGATGTGGTTGAAAATTTTCCATGAAAATTGAGGAGAACATTAATAATATGCAGTGGCTTTCATTACACTTACACAGGGTCTGAGGTGATCAGATGATCAAAATCTGATCGTATGGGATCATGATAATGGGCATGTCTACAACGCTATATTGTGCTTTTTGTATGCATTTGCTTAGTGTGTACTGTCTGTTACTTCTGGCCCAACATGCTAAACAACACAATGCTTTTACAGAGTAGATACTTTTTATGAGTAATATTTCTCATATTGTTCTTGAATAATGACTTACCATTGCTAAGGGTTAAAGGTTCAAACACATAAAACAGTAACACACTGTGCTTAGAAAGCAGCACCCCATCCATTTCACAAACCAAAGTGAATTCATTAGTCAACAGGAGCTCTATTCAGCCAATGAAAACAGTTATACTGTCTGAGAAAATTAATCAAGTGATTGGATTGGATACATCTTTAACAGAAAGCCTGTGTTAAAAAGCGGGAGACTGAAGATTGAAAGATGTAGAGTTTACCAAGAAGGAAGAATATAACAACACAAATGATACAGTTGCATCATTGTAAATATATGATCTTTGATCTATTTTGAATATTATTTTTTAAATCCATTTCTGGTTAAATCACAAATGTTCTTTTTTGATTATTGCTAATGTAATACATGGTGGTATTATTTTTTTCTATTCTATAATTGAGCTATTGAAGCAGACGTGGTGTATTTAATACACTTATCATTCTACCTGACAAACAACAAAATTATAGCTAAATCGGATGTGATGTCACTTGAGTCAGCGTCTGCTGGCCCTGTTTAATAATGAGTAAATCTGGGTAAGAAGTGATCCTACCAGACCTTTGTAGCCTCCACTTGAGGCTACCGTCTAATGTATCAACGATTAAACTAACCAATACTAGTATAACACACCCCAGCTTCTAACTAACTGTCCAGTGGTCAAGTTGCATTGTGGGTAATGCAGGTGTCATATTTTTATAAGGAAGAAGAACGTGTGGAATAAACGGGACCATATCTCTCTCGACTTTGATATTTATTTGACTGTCCATCGCTCATAGTAAGAAGGTGATTAAGAAAACATCTTTTCACGGACTTTAGTGCCGATTTGTGGTTGTCATTTCATACATACCTCTGGGGACTTTGGGGGAGTACTGGCCTTTGGTTGCTCCTTTGGTTCTGGTTCTGGACTTTGTTGGGTCTCTGGCTCTGGAGGGTCTGTTCTGGGAGAGTTCAGCTCTTTCTGCCTTCTTTCCTCCAACAACAATCGTCGTCGCTCTTCCTGTTGCACACAATAATCACTGACAATTACTACTCAGCTTCCAAAATATGTGAAGACTCCTTTAAGGGAAGCAAATTTAGAAAGGCAATAATAATACTGCTCTAACAGAGGTTCCTCTTCCTTTAAGAAACCTGAATATGTACCACTGAAGGTTCCCCTTTCCAGTTTCAACTCCACAAAAACATATGGCTACACATTTTTCAGTTTCGGCACGCTCCGAAGCTGCAAACGCTCGTTGCAAACATCCACACATCTGCTGGCTGTTTTCCTGGACCATCATGTGCGAGCTGAGTGGGTGTCAGTGATGAGACAGCCGCGTCTAATGCAGCGTGTCGCGGGTGATTAAAGGTGTCAGCGAGTGTTTCCCACGGCAGGTGACTCACCCTCTCTCTGAGCAGCCTCTCTCTTTCTGCCTTGGCTTCCCTCAGTTTCTTCTCGATCTCCACAAGATCCAACAGGCACGGGCTGTGAGAGGGAGAGGAGTTCTATTCATCAATTAATCCGAATAACTGCAAAGGGGAAGATACAGACAATCCCAGGATGTGTAGAAGTGTGTTAAATTGTCAAAAGGAAAAAGAAGAGTCCGAATTGTTTTTTTGTTTTTTTTTGTGCAGGATTAGAGCGCTGTCCTACTCCTGAGATACAAAAATGACAATCAGTCCAAAATGACACTTTTTGCACATTACATGCATTTGCTTTGACCAAGTAGAGCTGGCATTACAGTAAACACACAGCGTTATGGATCAGTTACAGGCAGAATACAATACGGACAAAGTATTAAAACAAACTGAATTAAGTTGAATCCCCATCCAGTAGTGAATCTGTCAGCTGTTAAAGAGGCTTGTCAATCAACATGTGACTGTTCCGTGCAACATGAGACAACAATGCTCCAAAGAGGCCAGAATTACAAAACACTGAAATGGTGAGTCTACAATCCCTACAAACTAACTAAAGTCTCAGTCGTAGTGCAATACATGCAACTTGAAAAATCTCTAAATAGGATCACTTGTTCTATGTGTTACATGTACTGATGTGTTTTTACGCCTTAACTCATCTTATACTAGACACCTCAACTGTGCCCAATTCTAAATGTACATTATTCCTGTGGATAGATTCACTGTGGGAGATTTTTTTTGTGGTAGATTTTTTCAGAGCCTGAGACAGAAAACAAAGGTGTGTGTGTTAGTTGTTTATTACATTGAGAGCGTCCGAAGTTGAGTTGTTGATATTGTTTGCTCCTGGGCCAAAAATGGTCAAATTCCTTAAAAGATCATTCTATTTGGTCTAAGCTTGTAGTTTTGGCCATCACTTTTATCATTACCAAGATAAGATCAGGGAATGTGTCAACAACGCTGAAAAGACATTCGGTGGGGAAAGGGGCCATGACCAGTCAAAAGATCATAAAGACATTTAAAAAACAGCAAACTTATTGGAAGTCAAACTGACAGATTAACACCCAAACTGCTCGATGTTTGACCCTCTTTAACTGACCATCACTTTGACCTCCCGCACTTGCGTGCACACAGGAATTACTGTCATTTCCGCCTCACTCTTCATTTTACCATGGAATTTAAGTGCTTCCAATAATCTGATTAAACTGCTGGCTTGTTTACTACTTGTTGTTTTTGTTGACTTTGTTGCAGCGACATCGCCCTGTTCCTCAACAATTACTATGCTGACTGCAGAGTTACTATGACCAATAGGCAAAAGCAAGACATGCATTTAACAAACAGGAATCCTTTATGGTTACTGCCCCTTACATAAGAAATGATCCTCGCATTGAAGGGTTCTGAAATAAGCCCCTTCATACCCTTGCTTACAGGAAATCTGTGTGAACTGTGAAAAATGAATTTGTGCCCCTGCTGCTGAGGTAAATGCTAAAGAAGCACGTAAACTTCTAAAAGCAGGTGAAAAAGCCGCTCTTCATTTTGCGTCCATCAAACGCGGCGGAGTGACTGACCTGGCAGCGCGAGAGCTTGTCGTACTGTTGCACGGGGTGAGGAGCCCGCTGCCGTTGGTCCCGGTTCTGTGCCCGCTGCTGTGCCCGTTGCTGAGCCTATGGGAGAGGAGGGGGGAAGTGAAAGCCTCTGGGGACTGGCTGTCGGGAAGCGTCCTCACCAGCCCTGAGAGAGGAAGGAGACAGACAAAGACACGCGGGAGAACAACATGCACGGGTCAGCGCGAATGGCTTTAGACAAGATTTGACACGAGAATTTGTGCAAGCGGTGGCCGTGTGTCAACATGATAAATTACATCAGATCGAGATTTTTCAGTTACAGCATTCAAGAACAGACCAAGCAAAGGGAAAGAGAGGCACAAACACCTGGCAAGACTTGACATGACCTTGAAGATCATGATATTTGGCGACAGATTAGGCGTCTGTGTGAAAAATAGATACTACCGAGGAGATTTTAGGCTTAAGCATACATGCTCCTCTCTGGCTCGTCCGGTCCGAACAGGTAAATCCTGCTCTCTACTGAGGTAATAACAAGCTTTCTCCTGACACACCTTACATTTGACTAAAAGGGAGGGAACTGAACAAACACTCAGACAAAATGAGACATGACATGAGTGCACGAAGGGAGCCTTCATTGTTCTGTAAGGCGCTTCCAGCTTAAGCAATCAAGGGCACAACAGAAAGTAGAAACAGAAGGCTCACCCTGTGCTGAGAGGGGCCTGTCGTTGAGCTTGTTGTTGCGGTGCGAGCTCCGTCTTCTGGGCAAACTGACAGATTCTTTGCACGGTTCCTACAAAATGAAAGAAAATGGGGCAAGTATGAACATTTCAAATATTGTCTGGCATTTCATAAATTAAGAGATTGACACCTTCGTTGAGAATGTGGATGACTAATCGCTGCTGAAAACTAACAATAATAACAATAACTGTTAGTTGCAGCCCTGTTGTGAACACATGTTGTATCCATGGTGACCGCCACATACCTGAGGAGGCTTGTGAACGGTCAGCGGGGAAAGTGACATCATGCAGGGAGTTGAGCCGGTGATGTTCGACCAGTCGGTGAGCGGCTTCTTCTCTTTGAGAACCTGAAGGGCCAGATTAGATTTAATATGAAATTCAGTAACATATCCTTGCTGAATTTTTTTGCAAGGCACAAACACAAACAGCTTAAAGGAACCGGGGTGGCCGTGAAGACGACAAAAACGCTGACTGATGACAGCTGCTGCTTTAGACATACCACATCTAGCTGAGAATGAAAACTGCGCTTCCGAGAGGGGGCTTGTAAGGAGTTAAAAAATTATCATTCCCTCACTATCTTTTCCTCCAGCCCTCCCTCCCTGCTTGACTCACAAACACATGAGCAATTCAGTCACCACATGTAGTCCACAGTTTAACCCTTCTGTCTCTGTCACTACTCTGCACGCAGGGAGTGTGTGAACAGGGAAGATTTAAAACAGTTCTGATCTTGGGGTACATTTTTCTTTCTTTCTTTGAGTCAAAAGAAGAAAATCTATTATAATGTTTCTCATGTTCCTTCTTAACACAAGCTTCATACAATCAGACTCATATTTAATAAACTACCAACTAGAAAAGTCAGTTTGCCTCTCGCCATTCAACTTCACTTCACATGTGACAGAAGGAAACCACATCCTGCATGCAGTCATACTCACTCATAGTCATACACAGTCATACACACTACTCGGTCAGGCTGTTTGACACCGTCTTGTCACCCTCTCTCCTCCTCTGCACTGCCACTCCCTTCTGCCCTCCCTCCAGCTGTCCCTGTTCTCACATTTAGGAGAGCCGATGAACTAAATGTTAACACGGACCTCTGACAAAACACAGTTTGTATCGCCGGCCGGCCATGCAGATGAGTTTAAGCGCATTCTTTTTGGCTTACCGATTGCTGTGAGGATGTGAAACTTCTCCCGGCTCGCCTTCTCTCCCTCTCACACATCCACACACACACTCACATGTACACACACGCCCTCACACTGCTTACTCCTCCCTCTATTCTCTCCTTCCCTCCCTCCAGTTTGATTTAAGCTCTCTCTCTCCCTCTCCCTCTCCCTTTCTGACTAATTTGCCTTTTCCTCATCCAGATCTTGTCTCCTCCTCATTTTAACTGGGGCTGCCATAAGTCTGATCAAAGGCAAACCGCCAGCTGTGTGATAAAGTCACAGTGCAGTCTAATTACTGACTGAGTAAATCACAACGTGTATTCATAATAAACATTGATAACACATGGCAGGCAGCGCTGCCTGTCCTCAAAATGTTAGCCAAATAACAATCAATGTTTTTGATCAAATTGAACTGAGGCCCAAGGAAAATACTGTTTTGAAGATTAACAGTCTGAAATCACTGTTCACTATTTATTTTATGAGGACTATCATAACTAGAATAATGCACAAGAATAACAAGCTCTGAAACTGCTAAAAGCTCCACCGGGTTCACCAGCTACACATTACCTGTGTCTGTCTGCCGTTTAGGAGCGTACAGTCACTTTTTTATAGCTTCTTTGCCGTGAACAGCTGCCCAATGAGAGTAGTGACAGTAAAATCTGCACATTTTCTAACCTAATCCAAACAGCATGCTAAAAAAAAAAAAAATCATGAGCGTTCATTGGAACTGCAGAGGTTGCGGGATAATTCAGTCATTACTATGAGAGACCCCCTTCACACTGAGTGGTCGGCTTGTTAATAAGGTAGTGCAGCTTTAACTTTAACACAGCAGGTATAAGTAAGCTAATTAGCTGGTCTGCGGACTGAACTGCACCAGAATGTCTTTGGCTTGCAGATCTGACAACATGCACTCCTACAAATAGGCCCTTAAATGCCACTTTTAATTCAACCAATTTGATCATTTATACATATATGTTATATGTGTATGAATTTTATACTCTAAACATTCGCATTAATGCCAGAAAGTGAAAACATGAAAGAACACTAGGTACAAAATGCCTACAATATGCTGTTTCCAACATGTATCAAATGTCAAAGACAGACTTATGTGTGAAGTAGAATAAAATAGTACAGGTTGTTGTTAAGTTGAAGTCGTACTGGTGAATATGCAATATCATAAATCCCTCCTACCAACTGTGTTGTGTGGACGAGTTCTCTCCTCTCCTTCCTCAGGGCGTTCAGCTCCCTCTCTTTCTCCCTCTCCATCTCCTTCAGCTGTCTCTCCAACTGCTGGACTCGCTCCTGAAAGTTCAGAACATAATTCTCTTCAGCGTGGACTGCCATATGGTTTCCTCTCCTCAAAAGAAATGTCATGTGCTGAATTTGATTCGTCTGGCTGGCCCGGGTTTACCTAATCTTTTCATTATGTTGTGATGTGATATTGGGTAAATATCCCTGACGTGAAGCTGCGTGTGAGGTTTCGTGAGCAGACGCAAAGCCCCTGAGCCAAGCCGACCTCCTCGGCCAAGACACAATGCAAATCAAACATCTACTTTGCAAGTTAATGAAAGGCACGAGAGAGACAAGGGACGGCTGAGAGTGTAACTCAAAGGCGAAATGACGGACTGACTACTACATCAGCACCTTTGGACAACATAGGGATTGCAGTGACAGACAGACAGACAGACAGACAGACAGACAGACAGACAGACAGACAGACAGACAGACAGACAGAGGGTATAAAGATGAGTGGTCTTCGGCAGTGAGGCCACGCTGCAGCTGAGTCAACTACCATCCCTCTCACACAATCCCTCTCTTCTTCTCCTACTCTTACATACTGCAGCTAACTGAGAAACAATCCTATATTATCCCCCCCATCCATCTATTGTCTATATTCATCTGCTCTTGTGGAATCCAACATGTGAACAGAAAAAAAAAAAGCCTGTTTTTTCCTGTCAATAAATCACAATCAACACAAAGTACACGCTCCCAGTGTCTCAACAGCTGGCGCCTCGCTGCAGTTATAAATGTAAGATTTGTCACACAAGTGCCAACATGTTCAAGGATCTCTTCAAATTATCATGATTCCTAAAAAAAAAAAAGTTTTACTGTCTCCCAATTTGTTCCATTTCTTGACTCTCTCCATCGCAAAGCTGCACAATGAATTGTTTAAAATCACTATCATTATCTTAGCTTCCACAGTAAATCAGACTCAGCGGGGTGCTGTGTTGCCTCTCTGCATTTTGAGTGCCTTCTCTGATGCATCCAGTCAAGCCCGCTCTCTATTCAAGAGTAACCCGTCTGGCCAATCACAGGCCTTTTTTGACATGAACGCTGCTTCCCCAAAACAGGTTTAAAGCTCAACGTGAGTGCACTGGATATTTGCAGTTTTTGTGTTTTATTTGCATTTGGAAACACAACAATTTCACGCCAACATTTAAGTCAACTGCCGATGATCTTTTCAGCCATAACGTAGCCATAGCCAAATCCCCTCATGCGTTTTATCTTTCCATCTCCTGCACTGTTGTCGCAGCCCTGCTTTCTTTCCATCCAGCTCTTTTGATTTCTCGCTCATGGTGGCTTCTGATGTGATTAAGCCTGCTGTACAGTCATGTGACAGCATCAGGGTGATGATGCCGGTGAGGTAAAGAGTTCATGCTCGTGTCCCGATTTAAGAGGGGTGGGGGGACGGGTGTTGGGGAAGGAGGGCAAGTCTTAACCTGCAATGACAACCATGGACGGTCACAGGAGATTGGAGATTGAAGATTGGAGTGTGTACATGTGCATGTGCGTGCTGTTATTACAAAGAGGCCATCTAATTTGGCAGCGAGTCCTTCAGGGCCAATCAGCCAATAACGATGATTTTCACTATGCCACAGTACAAAAATAGCATCGGAGCAAGATTTATAGCTTTGTTGATCAATGCCAACAGCTCTGTGATTATTGTAGGAGGAGCTCAGATCTGTGGCTTTAAAGTTCACTTTCTGGTCAGCCCTCTCCTTATTTTAACTCTAAAAAGAGGAAAGTTTATTTCAGACGCTCACAACTGGAGGATGGTGCAAAACATTTCAGCAAGAAAAACAAAAAGTTTTCTCGAGTCACAAAAGGAAGAAAAAAAGCAGCTTCACTAAAGGTTTTACTTACTCTTCACAGTCATGAATATGCTTTAGTGTCAATTATAGGTAACAAATAAAAGAGAGGGATCCCTGAACAATAAAATAAATTCAGATTGTAGGAGAGGAGCTTGAGAAAGGTTGTTATTATTGTTGTTGTTATTGTTGTTGTTATTATTGTGTTATTGATGCCACAATGTTATTATTGGTTCTTACACAAAAACCAGAAAACATCCATATATGTAGGTGAAGATTTACACCAGCCTATTATGAAAACAGTATGTTTCATAGCATTATATGTTGGTCCAGGGCTTTGACTAAATAACCGGAACACCTTTCAGTGCACACTAATTGATAACAAATGTTAACCTGCGTCTCTAACACAGTCCAAACAAAGACTGAACATCATAAACTGGATGAATGTAGCACTTGAGGGGCATTTGAGGAAAATGGACCCTGTTGTCTGAATTGTTCTGTAAAACTAATGTCAATGCAGGTATTGCATTTTATTAGACTGTGGAGTATGCCTTTCATTTAGTCCACTTGCACTACGCACAAGTCTGACATCATAAATCTGTGACGAGAGGAAGTTTAGGTGAAGGTTAATCCCACGCCAGCCTGCGAGGGTAAACGCTGACATGAAGCACATGACATGCAGATAAGCAGCAACCTGTAAAACAGGCCAGGCGCAGCTGTGAAGTTCTCTGAACAGTTCCTTTAAAGACATGCTGTTTACCTGGGCAGTGTTGACCGCGTGCTGCTGACATGAGATTTCCTTCGCCGCTCCACTCTCCGCTTCCACCTCTTCGTCCGCCGTGCTCTCCTCCTCCTCGTCGATGCCGCTCTCTTGCTCCAGAACACGAAACTCCCAGTCTTCAAAGGCCCGAACCGCCGCTTCCATCACCTCTTTCTCCTGTGTTGAACAAACATTATTATTATTATTACCATTACTGTATTATATCATCTATATGAGTAAGAGCTGAGTATAAAGCTGTTTTAATGCTGTGAAATTCTGTATGAATAGTGCTAATTTAAATAAAAAAGCTGGTTCTTTCATTTACTTCATTACTCCTTCGACAAAATGATTAAGTTATGTTCGTATCAAGATAATAATTTAAGAGAATTTCCAGATCTTTTTACTTTAATGTCAAAGGAGAGTGTGTGTGCAAAAACATGCAGATGTGGCGTGAAAACAGAAGCTTTCTCAGTACAGGATAAGCGTATAAAAGTGCAGGTGAAAGTAAAAACTCCACAGCTTCATTGGCCCACCACACTCTTGGCCTTCTGCAGTGTGTACTGAAGTCCTCTGTTTGTGTGCACATGTGCAGTTTGCTCTGTGGCGCAACTTTTGACAAACCAGTTTCTTTGCAAAGAAATCTGACATGCCACGACATAAAGTAAAAAAACCTGCACCTGGTCTGCACCGATCCTGTCATTAAACACTTTTAAAACGACTCCATCTTGTTCCGTCGCATTCTCGAGGAACAGTACTCGTCCTGTGCGCTGTGTGTGTTTGTGTGTCACTTCTGAGAAATCACATATTGTGCAACCAAAAAACAACACTATTATAGGAGTCAGCACTGATACCAACACAACCTGTGTATCTGACAAACATTGTTATGAGTCCAAACAGCACGCCGAGTACCAGTTGCAGTTCAACTTTTCATTTGGATCGCTGCCAGCAACATCATTCATCAGATTTTCAGTATCCTATTTAATAAACCAGCTCAGCAAGCTTAGATACTCCTCATTCATTCATTGGAAAAATAGCCATGGGAAGGTGGTTGTGTTTTTAAATTTACAACCTAGACCCTCTAAAAAGCAGTAAACAGACACTGCCCATTTTAGTGCTGGTTTGACTGGTAACTGAATCACTTCTAATCTAATAGATTTTGTGTTGAGATGAAAATCACCCTGCTAGTTTGATTAACACAATTTCTAGGAAGCTTATCCGTCAGACGACAGCTGCATTGATCAGTAATGGAGATTTCTGGCACAATTCAACCTCTTCTAAAAAGGTGCACAGAGAAGAGAAAAGAAAAGACCTGTGACCAAAAAGAAAAACTTCACTGTGAGATCAATGGATTTCGGCCTGTTGCTTTCATCAGTGACATAAAAAAACAAAAGAAAGAACATTTAAATGAGAAAAGGTTAAAAAAATAAAGTGTTGTCATTCAGACATAGGTGTCTTTGTGTGATATTTGTATTTATATATTTATTTGTGTGCAGAAGGGATTGAAGTTTTTACAATGAGAATCAGAGAAATGTGCATCTTGTTCCGCCTTATCTCTTTCTCTAAGCATGTTTCACCTTCTACTGCTGCAGCCTTCATGTTAATCTGACAGCAATCAGTTCAGGACTGTACCACGATGAACGTGAGACATCAATACATCCAATATATTAAAACCTTTTGTGGATGATCACGTTTCATCATGTTTCTTTTTGAAGACGTTGTGTGCAGCTTGGCCGCTCACCTGCTGCAGCTGCAGGTTCAGCTGCTCCCTCTGGCTCTCTGGCTGACTGGGGATCAGTTTCTCCTTCTCCTCACACCTCCTCTTCAGCTCCTCCACCCGCCGTCTTTCCTCCTCCAGACTCTCCCGCTCCTGCAGTTACAGACACGGCAGGAGAGGAGTGAAGCAAGAGCAACAGTCATCACCTAACTTTTCCAAAGCAAAACTGTATCAGAAGATGAAGACCAAAAACACAGCAGTTTCACAACCATGTTTGTTCTGGAAGACCACAGACATCCAACTTCAAACCAGCTCCTCTCCAACAGTCATTGCATGGGAACTGACTTATCACTGACACAATCTTGTGTTGACGTTACTGAGCCCACAAATTTCTACATGTTAAATTCCTCAAGTCAATTTTTCTGTTGTGATTTTGATACTTGTGTTAAGCCATTTAAATGTAACATCAACACCATCAGTTTTCATTGTCTCAAACATAGAAGGCATTCAGTCGGTGAGTGAATCATGACAGCAGAAGACAACTGTGGTATAAACGAGAAAAACAGGCTTTCGATATCAAGTTCATCTTACGGTACCTTTTTTCTGACAGTGTGTCTGCGCTGTGTGTTCTCCGTCTGTCTGGCCTCCCGCTGCAGAGCCTGCAGCTTCTGTGTGCGTCTCAGCAGCTGGCTCTTCTCTGTCTGCAGCTCTCCCTGCAGCAGGGCGATCTCCAGCTGCAGCTGAAAGGACAGGAGACGCTGCCGAGCTGAATCATATTGACCGGGGGTTGAGCAAGTCACAGATATGCATTCCTTCACCGTGACGGTGTTGGCGTTTGGAAAGATTTAAATGTGCAGGCTTCAGCGGAGCCACAGTCCAAATAGTTTTTGTGTTTCTGTCTGGGGCTGTTAATTTGTTGTGGCAGTCGTAATTAAAAGACCCCTTAATGGAGACTTAATCACCTATTTTGCAGCAGATGAAGAAGAGGACATACTCCTTAAAGCATTCTAGGAATAAAGTATTGATTGATTGAAGAATTTATTCATTTTTAGACTATTTTCTCAATTAATCGATTAATACTTAAGTCTATGAAATGTGGAAAAATAGGGGGAAAAAAAGACAATCACAACCACATTTTTTCCGAACACAAGAGGAGTACATACCTTATTTTGCCCAACAAGATAACTGATAACTCACATTTGACAAATTCTTTGGATTATTTTTCCTTGAAAAAGTTACAGAAACTATTTCATTGATTTTGAAAACAGCCTATCTTCTCTCAAACAACTCAATTTTGTGCCAAACTGAACTATATCATTTGTTTTCCTTGAATGTGATGAGACAATTATATGTTTTGTGTACTTGTGATTGGACCACAGCCGTCAACATGCTCACCCCGATCTTTAGTTCCTCCTTCTGCTGGTCGATCTCTTTGATTCTCTGTTGGAGCAGCGAGGTCGGCTGCAGGACCCTCTGTGAGCCCACCTCCTGCTTTTTAATGGAGGACTGATGGAAAAAGGGAAAAAAAATGTAGACAAAGTCACCAAATGCAAGCTTTAAAAGAGTGAACAGTTTAATCTAGAAATGTGGGATGATTCATTGGTTAAACTGCACGGATGCTTCCTTCTTCGTACATGCAGGAGCTACAGAGGATGATTTCGTGTGGCACCACGACATCGTTTGACATGAGAAGTTCAGTATATTACTGCATCACTGCCATCGACAGCATAATTGCACTCACTAACCTTCTCACTCTCCGTGCTGCTGCTCTCCGTATCAGACTCCGCCCCTGAGGAGGAGGGGCTTTGACCCACAGCCACTCTGGTGATCCAAGGCGGCCGCAGCCCCTGCTGCCACTGGCTCCTGGTGCTCTCCATGTTATGTTGGGGCATTTCTAAAGGCGAGAGGCAGGGGAAGCAGTTAATGAGAGACACGCAGCAGGGGGTGGGGGTCTAGCTTTGACTTGAATATTGTGGTAATCTAATCTGCTGCGCGGTTGAAGGCGTACAGGGGATCAGGTGACAGTCCACAGAGGGGATATCACAGCTGAGTAACACTGCATAAGCGCTTTAAAACACAGAAATCCCCCCCCAGGTCCCAGAAACCAGTCAGTGATGGAGAAAACACCCCGCAATGAAGAGGAAGCAAGAGAGAAAGAGCGGGGAGAGTTCAGGATGTGGGCGATGGTGGGGGCTGTGGTTGTGTTTCAGGGTCTCTCTCCTAGAAAAGGACTCCGATGTGTGTGTGGACACAACCGTGATAAATAATTGTCTTCTTTTTTTCCCTTGGCTTTTGATGTGCATCAGGAGAGACAGTATGTGAATGGAACAAAAACAATCAGTGAATTACTACAAGGAGACCACAAAATGCAGTCAGGATAGACTTTGAAGTACTTTTATGTTGTACTTTTTTTTTTTTTGTTCTGTCTGTCACATTCATGTGCATTAACCCAAGCAAATATCATTATATACACTGTGTTTACACTGTTCTAGTTCAAAGCGCTATTCCCATATTCCCACTGGGAGACATGCCAACCTAAAGGCCTATATTATCCTGGTCTCTTTCATCTATCTTGCCCTTTAGTGTTCGACTCTATGTTCTCACTTAATACAAAAAACGTGCATGCCAGCAGAAAAAATGCATGTGTACACAGACCAAAACCGATTTGTGGGAAAATACTTTTGATTCCTATTGTCCAACCTTTTCCCACCATCTTCTCTCACCCTCTGTGCCCTCTCCCCTCGTATCCAGACCTTATTAGGCTGCGGGGAATGCAGGCCGAGTGGAAGCACAGAGATAAATATACAGCTGAGATGTGAGTGAGGGCTTCCAAACAACGACTGGCACACTGACATCGAGAGAGAGCTGGGAGAGCGGGAGGGAGGAAGGGGGAGGCACGGGCAGGACAGAGGAAAGAGAAAATGGCACGAAGTGGAGTGTGAAATATCAAGAGGCCAGTGTCTCGTTTCTAGTGATGCACCAAATGTGAAGCAGAATACAATAATGCTCACAGAGGAAGGAATAAATTAGAGTGTGTGTATTTCTTCACTGCTATTTATCTGATCCAACCTTCTAGTCCCGGCGAAGCTGGCAGAAAAGTTATTTATGACTGATGAAAGCAAGACAAAGTGCTCTAGAAGAAATTGAAACTACACTTTCACTTTAAGCACTGCCATGGTTATTACCTCCTTGACGTAACATGAAAGGGGGAAAAAAACTGTATGATTAGTGACTCATTCCATTTTCTGCCGTGTTTCAAAGGAAAAATATCCAGAATTTCATAGAGAGAGGAGAGAAGTTTGAACTGAATAAAGCTGAAAAAAAATGCGACTGAGCAGCGTGATACATGATATTTAACAGACAGATGCCAGCCAATAAGAAACAGTATTTTAAAGACATATTTTCATCACAAAGGGTTTTCTCTCATAACATTGGCATCTTAAGATAAACACTTCTGCAGTACTGTTCACTGCACAGTTCGTCTATAGCATCAGTGTGACTGCAGAAGAAAACACAACCCTAATATGGCAAAGACAACACATAACGTAAAAAGTAGCTAAAATTGATTATTTAGTGCAGTTCTACTGAATGTTATAAAAGAATGAGCTAAAATGGACTGTAACAAAGTTAGCAAATAGCTCGAATGTCTGGAATAAAGACAGTAAAGAAGTTCCAATATATCAGGAGAACATGTTGCTGTGCAGATCATTTGTCCAGGTTCTTTTATTTTTCTACTGTGCTCTCCAATCTACTGCTTTCCGGTAAAAACTGTCAACTTCTAGGGAAAGCACAGCAGACAAACATCAGTGCAAGCGTTTGCTGACTGACCTCTAGTTAAAGTCCACTCAGATAGACTATCAACACTGACAGAGAGAGAGAGAGAGAGGCATTCAGGAGTAAAGTCCATGCTTTCATGTCAACACAGTGGTTTGTCAAACACAACAAACAAAAGGCTTAACAAACACAAAGCAGTGACAAAACAAGAGAGAGTGAGACATCAATAGACAGTAACTACAGAGAAAAAGTAAGAATATGCAGGAAAAGGAAAAGAAAAGAGAGCAAGGTCCCGCCTGAGAGCAAGATCAAAGAACAAAACACAGTTTTGTTTTTATGCCCCCCAAAAAACTTGATTGCAGGGAGGGGAGCGCCTCTGGAGAATAAGATAGCGGAGAGGGAGTGAACGGTTCAACATCAAGTGTGCACATGGTTGTGCGCGTGTGTATGTGCACGGGTTATGTAATGACCGCCCAAGACATAACCCTCAACTCTTAATCTGATCCTAGAAGACTTCGGGTCTGCGTGTATCAGTCTGCAAAGCTAAATATCAACCAGAAATCAGCAAAAAACAGCAACAGCTGATTCACCATAAGAATTTTCAGTGTGTCCCAGTATGTGGAAGACTGATCTCATCACAAACTGTATTCTGTTTTCAATTAAATCTTGCACACAATTAATGAGTTTCATCAGGTGAAATTTAAATGGGCTAACACTTTGGTGGATTTTACCCCATGAAGGTCTGGGGCTAGAAACTTTGTAGATAAAGTTAGTACAAGTGATGAACAGTGTGCAGGACTGGACAGGACTCTGAAATGACAGACTTTGTAATAAGCGTTGTAATTAAATGAATCATGCAGTGAGCAAAAATAGCAGATTTACAAGGATTAGTCACTTCAGATCAGTCCTGTTAACCATAACATACATTTCCTGTGACCTTGAAGTGAATTATATTGCACTGTACGAGTGCTGCATCGTCTTAAACCCGGTTGCAGCACAAAGACTAGAGGAGCATATACAATCCAGATGACAAAATCTTCTCATCTGCAGAAGGCGTGAGGCTAAAACCAGCTATTACACCTTGTGAACTGGTGGGACTTGTCACATATTCTTATTAATGGCCACAATTACAGATTGTGGCAGTAGTTCAATGTGTGGGGACTTGGCTTGGGAACTAGAGGGTTGCTGGTTCAAGTCCCCACAGACTGGTAGCTGGAGAGGTGACAGTTCACCTCCTGAGCACTGCCAAGGCATCTTTGAGCAAGGCACCAAACCCTAAAAACCTGCTCAGGGTGCTCTGAGAGGGCAGCCCCCCTCACTCTGGCATCTCTTTGCATGTGCATGTGTGTGAATTTCCTATAGGTATGTGTAAAAACAACAGAATGAAAAAACATGGATTTCCCCAATGTGGGATCAATAAAGGCTTTTTTTCTTCTCAATCACATAGGCCAGATCTTAGTATCTCACGCACACAATGTTTCCAAGATCACAAGTCATTTTCCTATTTTTATCATCAAAATACAGACACTCTTTTGCCACTGTCTTCCAAAAATCCCAAAGTCTTACCCTCATTTTAGAAGAATCAAGTTTAGCAAATACACTAGTACACTTCTTGGTTTCTGCTAGACTGTGTGAAAGGAGAAATAAAAGCTGCCACACTTATGTGTTTGCAAGTGTAAGTCACATCCACCTATATGTTTGAATGCACTTATTTGACTTCCCTAAAACAGATCAAAACTGACACTTTTATGGACCAGTCTAAAGAGCATAGCGTCATATGACAGATTAAACACCGTGGGCGACCCAGCAGCGTCCTCTGGACCTGTTGCATGTAGCTCCCGCTGGCTCGGCGCCCAGGGCCAGGAAGCTGTCATCACACAATACAAGTCTGTGAGCAGGAAAAGCAGGTGAGAGGAGGGAGTTCTGGCTGTCACGCAGCTGCCACCGAACAAGTGACAGCTCCTGCCTGACACCTGGGTGGCAACGCGTATGACTAAAACCACTGATCCATCTAGTTCAGCTCAGTGTCACATGCATGCACCCTGACAACAAAGGCCAACACACTCTGGATCAGACGGACCTAAAACTCCTAAACAACTTTGGTTATAGTGGTGTTGGGCTCATTTCTGGGCTCATTCTATTGTTTTGTGGCGCGTTTTTTTCTACATTCCTGTGGAATATTGGCAGACTAGTCGATGTCAGTTTGAAAATGCTGTGCAGGGACTACAATGGCAGCTTTATACGTCGAGGACTTTTCCAGCTATTTCAATCATCAGTCGTACGTGTCAGGTTCTGGCGTCGGTCCCGCTGAATCTAGTATCACACAATCCTCCAGGTCAAAGGCTTAAAGGGGGGAATCTAATATGGAGGAAGCTGATATTGTTGCCCCAGCACCGCTAGTAGCAGCATGCCGTCTGAACACTGGCAGCCGTGCAAGAGCTTTGCTTGAGTAAAATCTAACACACTCGAGCATTTTCAAAATCACGATTCAAATTTTTAGATGCCATTAAATGCCACTTTTCAGTACAATTTTCAATACTCTTGGCTATGGAAAATAACAGTATCCAGCCCATATATCCAGCCCAATGAGAAGCCTCAGCTGACCAGGATGCAATGCTGCCACAGCACGTGTTGCACTAAAGGGCGCAACATCTCAGCATGTTGCTCCACTTCAGCTGTCAACAGTATTCCTCACACCTAAAAATATAACTTCAAACTTTATGCAACAAGTTCAGGTCATTTGTCTGAGTCCAAATGAAAGGCACTGTGGGAACTGTCAATGGAAACATGCACAAACGCAAACAAAGCCAGAAAATGCTGATGGAAATGAGCCTTTTCTGACATTTTATAGATTGGACAGATTATTAGAGAGATAAAACTGAGAGCAACAACAATAATAACATATACGATGGCTGCATTTAGCTGCATCAGTTGCAGGGTGCTCACTGTCATGACTTCCTGGAAAGTGAACAGAAACACATTGTTCGATATTAATAGTAACACCTGTGCTTCCTGTGTGAAAATATCTGCTGTGAAAGAAAAAAAAGCTCTACCATGAGTTGCAGTCCCACTTAAAGCCACTGACTATCGCAAAGAGAAAAAAGTAAGCTTGCTCTTCCTTTAAGACCGCTACGCATCTAACCATAAGCTTGAACCAGAAAATTTCACTGAACGAAGAAATGATTCCCATCTTGGTACTGCGTGTATCTCCCTATGATGACAGAGATTCCTCTGGCCTGACTAAATCTCCGGGAACTGTGATGCAAGAAAAGAGTGATCCATTAATGACGGCCTAGGACGCGGGGCTCAGACACAGGCTTGTCCAAAGCAAAACAAGTTGTGTGTGTGTGTGTGTGTGAGAAAGAGAGAGGAAAAAATAACTAAAGGCAGAACTCTCCAGACAGCAAAACCCTCCCTACCCGAGGCAACCTCTCCTCACAATCCTCCCTCAACCCAAAACTCCCACCCACTCTGTTTACCCTGTGCTGATAGAGAGATAAACGGCGAAATATCTCGGGGTCATTGTGCACAAAAGAGGAGTTTATGTAAACTGAAATGTCATTGTCATGGGACGAGGTCTGAGTGCAGAGCGCAGTCTGGCTCGAAGAAAGTTGCTGAGCATTTTCACAGATGAGTGATGAATAATCTTTATTATGCAGGTCTGCATTTAGGCCAAAGGGCGGGGTGAAAACATCATGAACCATTACTCACTAGCAGTCACAGCCACAGAGCTGACAATTATAAGACTTTATAAACGCATCCAGGTGCAGGAGACTCTGCTAATCCCTCTTTAGTTAAGGCTGCAGGAGGATTTAAAAGCAGACTGTGATGTGGTCCAGCAGGGGAACACCAAACTTTTTCCCACGTCAGCTCCATTTACACTTACACTAATGTCACCTGAGCCACACTTGAGGCTGAAACTCACACAACAGGAACTGCACGAGCTGTCAGCGTGAGGCTGTGTGGAGGTGGAGAGTCCCTGCGCTGACTTACACCAGACAAAGGAAACACACAAGAGACGAGGAGAAAAATGAAAAGCCCTCACCTGGAAGTTTTGATTCCGACTTAGACGACGAGAGACCCTCCGAGTGACGACACGGTGAAGCATCCGAGAGACGGAGAGAGGAAACTGTACCGAGACGTCACCTCAGCAACTTTTTTTTTTTTTCTCTTTCACTTTCGGGACGCACGACTCGAGTCGCTCCGATCTCCCCGACTGAGAACCGAGGACACTTTATCTCCCCCTCCTTTTTTTTTTTTTTTTTACAGCTGATTTTCTTTCATATGTTTTCTTTTCTTTCTCCACCCTCACCTGGTCTGAGTCGATCCGTCCCAGCCCCGGATGACAGGTCGGCGCGAGCCTCTGTCGGCGCCAACAGGTGAGACTGAAGTGAAAACACGCGGGGGAGGTTAGACGACCGAGAGGAGGCGGAGAGGAGAGGAGAGGAGAGGAGGAGGAGGGAGGGGGGTGGTTGAAAGTGTGTCTGGTGTTTCGGGAACACATGGAAAAAAAAAATAAAAAAAAGCCCACTACACTTGGAGAGTCGCAGCAGTCAAGTCAGACCTCAGCTGAGGAGTCCTCCAGGCCCCCTGCCAGCCTAAAGGCCACTCACTTCACTTTTACAGCAAGCTCCCATGGGTGTGTGTGTATATATATATATATATATATATATATATATATATGTATACACACACACACACACACAGGGGAGGGGTCAGCTGCAACTTTGTTTATATTTTCACATTTTTAAGAGAGAGAGAAGAAAACCGTGGCCACACAAATGTGAGCTTTTTGAAATCTTCCTGCAGAGAAAGGCCCATGTTGCATGTTTGTAATATTCACAGAGTAATGTGCAGTGTTGGGGAGTGGTGGACTGTATTTTTTCTGCAGCTTGCTGACAGTTCAACTACACTCTACTATTTGCACATTCACGCACATCCACTCAAACCACATTCATTCATTCATTCTAAGTTAATTATTTTTGTCTTTTTTTTGTGTGGTTAACTGCTTCAACTACTATTTTGTGCCTCAAAATGAAAGCGGTGTCGTTTTATTTAGTATTTTCTTGTTTCTGTACTGACCTGAACTTGTTGAGTGCTGTTTTTAGAAGTTACCTGGCTGAGCCTGCTTGGTGTAACAGACTCTGGGGCAGGTGTCTGACTGATGGACTGCACTTTCCCATGAAGTGTGTTTTGTTTTTGTTTTTTTTGTTTGTTTTTTTTGGCTGATGTATGATCTGTGAACCAGTGATTTTGTTTTGCAATAAACTCAACTCAGTGGCATTTTTTGCTGGCATGTGTCTTCTCTTTTTACATGAACCTTGTCAGTATGCAAAGCTCTGCTTTCAAAGTAGTTTCCCAACACTACTAATATGTATATTTTGAGAGGATAAACTCCCTTAGATCTGTCATGATGGTTTCTTTCTTGAGACAACCTCCAAGTGAACAACATTGGATTAGTTTTTCAGGACCGTTTGCTCAGCAGTATGAACAGTGAGAACCTACACAGAGGTTCTGGCCTGGGTTAGCCGCCTACAGTGCTTTGTCTGTAGACAAGGTAAAAAATAATTGATTTAATTGTACAGTATGTTGCCATGTAACACTTGACCAGCAGGGTTAAATATAACGTGGGAATAAATTGTAAATTTATAACCCTTCAAATACTACCATTGACAACTGGGTCAGTCCTGGTTTAACTAAGTCAGAGCTAGCTGTCTATGAAACCTGAACAGTGCTTTTACCATCATGCAATACTGGAATTTGAATTTGAATCACGGTTCAGTTGTCAGCTTGCATTTCTGGTACTCCTGCTGGGAGGCCAAATTTTTCAGATTCTATACACAACCCCTATAGTTGTTTTAGAGATGATGTGGTGAACTTAAATTAATCTTTTCACAGATTTTAAGTGATGGCAGAGACACTGCAGCACATTTTCCGCTTATATTCAGCCCCTACAGGCCATGTGAAATATGCGTTTATTACTCTGTATTCTCAATGATGCTGTCGGTATAGGGCCGCTGATTCAAGTTGGCATAAACGTAACATGTCCTTTTGTGTGCCTAATTAAAATGGAATGAAAAAATCATGCCCAATTGGCTCGAACTGTGCCCGCCGGGTTTTAGAGAATTACAATTTGTTCCACCTAACAACAATGTTAAGAGGAGCATCATAGAGATGACAGCAAAACACAATCTCTGCACACAGTCCTAAGAACAGTGCCATGTCGAAATCAGCTATTCACTCATTCCTCCGCAGTGAGAAGTCAACTGTTTTTGGACACATATGGATGGCGCTTGAAAGTGTGGTGCATTGCGGGAGTTTAAACATAGTTATTTCTTTCCATTATAAGAATTTCTGAGGGCACAATGAAGTGGATAAATTTACATGCTCTGAACTGAGGACACTCAAATAAAATGATGAAGTATTTGCGCTATAAGGAAAATAGGGAGAGATTTCAGGCACAGCTGAGGTCCGATGAAACAAACCAAATCAAAGGTGTGCAGGGCTTTTCAGAAATGTAGGCTTTCTCAAACAAGGAAACTTTAGAGTATGGTAAACATGCAAGTGTTGCTTCTTGTTGGTGTAGAAACAGGGAATGCAAGTGAAAATGAAGGGGTGGAGAGACGTCACCAGAGCATGTTAATGAGTGGAGGGAAGAAAATGTTACAAATTGACCTGTTCTCCAACACAAGAAGTCATTTACTTCAAGTATCTTAAAAATGACAGCAATAGATAAAATGATCTTTTATATTAAGCGTCACATAGCTGCTATAAAATACACACAAAAAAGACAGCCAAATTCCCTGTAGGATAGTAGAGTGAAATATTATCTTAAAATACACCATTAGATTTTCCATGACTGTCAAGGCAATGTGACTTACCACTGTACTATTAGAAATCCCATGACCTGGATGCCTGAGAGTATGTACATAAAATGCTTTAAGAACACTTACTATTGAGTAACACAAACACGGCGTAAGTCCCTACAGTAGAATTATATTGATCCCAGCAGAGATTAAAATACCATGAAGTATTAGACAGATACTGTTAACTTGCCACTGAGCACCCCAGCAATGTGGAATCCTGTAGTAAGTATTAGTGACACGTTTAGAGAAACTTATTGACATTGTAGGAGAGAAAAAAAACTCCTCCGACAACCACTCTGAACTCAATACTAAGTACTACCGATACACTTTAAGCCCCTATTTTCTTTAGGGTCTATTGGGAAAACTCTGCTCTTCACTCTGAGGGCTTTATCGCCCCGGCTGGCCTCTTTACAGCTCTTTCTGAATGAGCTGATAGTGTAATAGATTCTTTCCAGTGACATGTGGCCGGTGTGGGAGAGAATAGGCAGTAGGTTCGTGGTGGCACAGTGTCAGTGGGCTGAGGGAGAGGCTGAAAGAGGGCTGGCAGATGGGTGACAGAGACTGGGTGAAAGGACAGCTGGCACCTTCACTTCCCAGCAGAGAAACAGGATCAAGAGAATAGGACCGTTTCGCGTGGAAATGTCTGTAAAGCAACATATCTTCGGCTCGATGGCAACAACGGTCACACGCACCTCCTGTTCTGAATGAAGACAATGCAGGTGTCTGTCGGCGAGGACACTAGGTGAGGCGGGCGCTGTCCAATAAAGTTGTTTGTCTTGAGCGCTGACAGAGACAGCTGGTTTGGTGGTGTGTTTGTGTTGGTGCTGGCAGAGTGAACTTGCCTGTGACCAGCCAACACCCACCAATAGTCTAGATGTTTTTTTTACTCTTAAACACATTTTCTTTATAATAAGGGTGCTGTGCATATTTACAGCAGTTTAAAAATTTGCAGGCATTTCATTCCCAAAACATCCGAGATATTCATGTAATGACCCAAATAGCAATAAAAAGGACTTGCAGCAGAAAGGAATCAGACTGGATTAAACACAGCTGACCCATATGCTCTGCATCAGAAGGATACTGGTCTTTTAATAGAAGTGATGCAACAATCCAGCCCTTCTCTCCTGATGCAGATTTTATGGAAGGTCACGTGAGGTCAGAGATTCGCTGCTCTAAAAACTGTGACTGAATGATTGAGACTGTTGGAGGAAACACTGAATGACATTGACAAAGTTACTGTTTAACATGGACTGGTCACTACTGAGACCTGATTTGCTTCACAAGGTCAGTATGAGTGTGATACCTTTGCTATGATGGTGGATCTTCCCTTAAATACATTATTTTTTATTGTAACACTTATCTAATAATATTCCTCTAAAGTAAAGTATTCTAGATTTTTACTCTGCATGGTGCGATATGGTAAATTCAGGAACTCTTAATCCACTGAAATGAACTTAATGGGCGCGCTGTAGGGCATTTTACTATCCTGAAATGGTTTGATAGTTAGATGGATAGTTCAGCAATTAAAAATCGTACCTCCATAAAAGCAGGGGGCTCACCTGAGACCTTTTGTCAGACCCTCGTTGGCTTTAAAACATGCTACAAATGATCATACAAATGATCTACAAAAACAAGTTATGATTATTTTTCTGGACGTTTAAAAGGACTCGCACGGTCCAGGACCAGTAAACTGACGTGTGTGCAATAACTAGGGTGCTCCTTTAAATCCTGGCAGTCCAGGGATGTGGCTGAGTCAGAGGCCGACACTCCCAAACTAACCTGTCCTATTGGCTGGTGAGCTGTTAAACGCAGGCTGAGAGCAGCACGTACAGAACATCTGGAAATCTAGACGCAGACTGTGCCGTGTTCATACTTGTTACGGGTGCTCTTCTTCATATCTTCCAGAGATAGTGACATACATTTAAATAGAAACCTTTGTCTATTGGACATCTAGAGGAGCAAATGAGAGCTCAAATGCGCAGCCATGATATGTTGTCGGTGGAAACTTGGCCCTCAGAGATTCTGAATGCAAATTGTGTAGTTTCATTTTCCTCCTATGCAAAAAAGCAGTGGCTGGCAGTGGTCTGAGTTTAGTGCTGTGTGTGTGTGTGTGTGTGTGTGTGTGTGCACGAGAGAGAATGGGTGTGAGTGTGAGAGGCCTTGGCTAAAGGAGACCGGATTCACTGGAAAGGCCATGTGGAAGAACTCAATTGTCCCAGTTAAGCATTCATGAATACTAAACTAAACCTTGAATGGAACATTCCTATCTGAGTTTCCCTTCTTGTAAATTTTCTCCCCAATTCATAATAACACATCTGAAGAAAGAGTAAGAAAATACTCACATTTAATTAAATTTAAAATTTAATCAAAATAAAAGAAAATTGTAGTATTATCAGTTCTTGGTTGGTTCGCATATACAGATCTTTAGCACTGTTTTCTAAAAGTTCATTTGCATTTGAAGCATGATCACAATGGTGCCATTAGCTGCTCTTGACATTTACATAAATACACATATTAAAGCACTTTATGGTAAACAGTTTATGGTGGATCCTGCTCAGTTACAAACAAGTAATGGTTAATCACATTTCTATGATGTAGTTGATTTGATTGAAATCCTCCCTTTTGCAGAACTTTCAGACTTCATGCAATCCACAAACCAGATTAGCAGGCACTGAAATATCTGTAAAGGAAGAAGAAATGCAAACTGTTTTCAGAGACAAAAGTAGGATTACAAGAAGTCATCTTTTTAGTTATCCAAGCAGCCACTGAGGTGTTACAACCTAAAAAAAATTTAATTTTCTGGCTCAGGAATAAGCATTATGTTTACTAATTAGAGCACGAGTGAAGGTTGGATTGTTAATCATACCAATTTTTTTAGGCTTGGGGAGATTCAGGTTGTTCATGATTTTCACAAACTCCTCCAGGCTCTTGGTCAAGCGTGGGTTAAACTTGCGCTCCTCACCGACCGTTGACGCCGTCTGACCTGATACAGAAAAGACAGACACCGCCAAAGATGTCACAGTGGTAACTGCAGTCTTAATATACACACGTGGACAAAGTTGTTGGTACCCCTCCATTAAAGAAAGAAAAACTCACCATCATTTCTGTCCTGGCCAGTTTGTTTTTTTAAATGATTTTGTTGAACCACAATTCAAAAGCAATGTCTGATTTTCATTATTATAATTTTTTATTTATTATTACATTTGTCAATGTCAAGTTATTTCAGTGACCTTTGTAGGTTTTTACTTTCTTTAACAGAAGGGTACCAACAATTTTGTCCACATGAATATTTGCCTGATGTTGAACCTCACTGATCAATCTAAGAAATATCATTTTCAGTAAAGGCAGAGAAATCACATGGTGCTGGGAAGCATAATGCCAACATATCAGCACATTCACTCGCATCAGATGGTAGTTGACTTTGATATTTGACAGACTGTGGTTTTCGTATATTTCTGACCTATTTTCACTTTATACAGGTATCAAATTAGCAACAAAATAAAACAATTCAAAAGGTAAATTATCATTACGAGAGGTGTGTCTGAAAAGCCTTACCTGTGTGCACTTGTAGTTCTACAGTCACTCGTGTTAAAATATTGGGTTAGGGTTATTTTGTCAGTATGCATTGCAGCAGCATTGCAATACTACATTGATCTATGTCTGGGGGCAGTTATCACACCAGGACTCAATGATATATGACAAAAAACGCTCAGATGTGTGGGTTTTCTACCAACCTAAGTAGTCGTGTGCTGGGTAGACGAGGCAGTGGTCAGGCAGGGTAAAGATCTTCTGGTGGATTGACTCATAGAGCTTCTTCGCGCAGCCTGAATGAGAGAGATGGCATTTTATAAAGATTAGACGAGTCCAAAAGAAAACAGATGCAACACTGCCCTCTTCTGTTTTTGTAGCAGCATTACAAAAATAAATGCTTTTTCTTTCAGTTAATGCCTAAGGAATAAAGAAAATCAGAAAAACAAGGCCTTGGAGATGAGATTATTAGGACAAAGTGAAGGTGTGTGTCTACCCTGCTGGAAGTCTGTCCTCCCACAGCCTCTGATAAGCAGAGCGTCCCCAGTAAACACCATGTTTTGGTCCCCAGACACCAACGACATACACCCATCAGTGTGTCCCGGTGTCTGTCTCACCGTCAGATACTAGGAGGGTGAAGAGACATAAGTCAACACAGGTTCAACTAAAAAGGTGGAGTTCTTTACAGAGCAAGAGATAGTACAGATCCAAAATTGAAAATAAGTGTACGTGGGTGTGTCGGTGTGCATTACTGAATGAGAGTCAAATCAAGACACAAGCTTTTGGATACAAGACACAAGGGTTTGGATTTTATGAACAATGAAATAAGTAATATGTTCTTCTTACATGTTTTCCAAAGGTGATCTTGTCCCCTTCTGTCAGGTGGATATCTGCAGAGGCACCACTGAATTTGGAGATTGCACTCTTAAGCCCAACCAACCTCTTCTTCATCAGCCCTGTGCTTGTGATGTGGTCCGCATGGCAGTGGGTGTTCACTATCAGTAAAAGAAAATAATATGGTTCAATGAAGGGATGGAAAATGATTCAATGTCATCAAAAAAAGTTAATGGAATTGCTTTGTGAAAGAAATGCATATCATGTTTTACAAAACTCTGTTGTCTAAATTAATCATTATAAGTTAACTCTGATAAACTTTTTTTAGATGGAACTTTTAATTAAGGGTATTTGAGTCCCGTGTTTACAGTTTTGTCTGTTGTTACTGATAACAGAGTCCATATTGTTGCTGTAATTGTAATTGTATTGAACGCCTGTTTCATTATTTTATATGTAATCTTGCAGATGTTTTACATAAAATGTTAAAATGAGCAATGTTGGAAAAATATTGACATTCATCCTGTGATATTGTTTTCAACCACATTGCCAAGCCTTTGGAGTCATCTGACATGCTCACAAGCTACTAACTTTATAGACATAAAGAGATTAAATAAACAAACCAGAGGTTTGCCGTGGTGAGGAAGGGACACTGATGGGTTGAAAAGTTGTCTGAACTTATGAAATAACACCATCTGATCCATACCTGCCACTTTTAGATTGAGCCCCAGTTCCTGTATGAGCTTCACGTCCCTGTCTATGGTCTCCAGGACAGGATCGATGAGGATCGCCTCCTTGGTCTCCGTGTCTGCCAGCAGGTAGGTGTAGGTGCTGCTCTCAGACTCGAACAGCTGAACAGAAGAAACAGGTGAGGGAACATGAGTGACTCAGCAGTCAATTACAAAGGATGACAACAAGTGGCAGTGATGCACACCCTCCCCGTGCAGTGTGATAGTATAGCATATATGTGTGTGTGTGTGTGTGTGTGTGTGTGTGTGTTTGAATGCATGTGTGAGATATGAAGATAGATAAAGAATGAGAAAGAGATAGGAGAGATTATGATTAAAGGTTGCTTGAGGTCAATGCAAAATATGTACTTTTTTTTTTACAGTGTTAGTGATAAATACAGAGTAAACATAATGACTACCCAAGTTGAAACCTTTATTCATATATATATGTACATATTTTGATAAAAGCCTCTCAACTCATGGCCCTGTCGCTCGTTTGCTCTGCAGCCTCTGAACACATCACACGCTTCTCCTCTGCTGAGTTAGCTCGCTCCGTTGCCATGGAAATGTACATATTAGGACGGCGTGAGGCATTTGAGAGCTGCATAAAAACAGTAAGTGGACCTTGAGTTTGAGAGTGGTTGGTTGACAACAAACTGTCAGCCCAGTAAAATGTCTCTCCTCCGCTGCGACGCTGTCAGTGTCTGTGCACCACTGTGTCCACGGCCACAACATGACACATTTATCGTAAAACAAACGCGGAGCAGGTCGAGGGAGGTGAGGAGGACGTTTGACCATAACTTGAGTTAAAAACAAACCAAAACTTTGAATGCAGCTTAACAGCGAGCTAACGGCTAACCCCGCCCGGCTAACTTCCTCCTAAAGCTAAAAACAATTATTTCCAAATAAAGCTGCCTTTTCCCACACAGTATGGTCCTGATTAAACAACCTGAAGCAAACATATCCTAAAGTGAACCCACCTGTCTGAAGAACAGCCCCTCGGTCTGCGCCATCCTGGAGCAGTATGATCTTCTGGGAGCTAGAAGCGGCTCAACATCGGCGCTCACGCCGGGACAGAAGCGCCTGCTCTCGGCCGCCGCGTAACTCGAGCCCTCGGTGTTCGCTCGGAGGCGGAGGGAGAGAGCCAGAGTCCGCTGGGCTGGTTTCACTCTGCCTATTAACACCGAGCACATTATCGCTGGTCGGTTACTTCCTGAATGCACTGACAGATAATTATCTCAAGTGGAAAAATGTCGTGACAACAGCGGGTCACGCAGGCACCGAGAAACAATGAGCGCTTCCCCCGAGCTGAAGGCTGCTGATGTCCAAATCCTCTCAAGAAAACTCACAGCTCAGAGTGATCCGAAGGTGAAGTCTCACCTCGGCTGAAGCCGCAGATAATAGTGGTGGTTTACAGCTGCAGTTACTGCCGCTGGATCATGGCCAGGGTTTGATATTGTGCAACCAGATGTGGGTCAGTGTATCTGCAGGTCAGCCTTTCTCCACAGTCACGTCTGAGCGGGTCGGCTCTGTTACAGTCAGTGGTTACAAAACACACACACGCATAACACACACACACACTCACACACACGTAAACAGTGACATTGCAGATTGCAGCAGTGGTGGCCTACGTGACTGTTGACATATTCTTTATCACACCAGCTTGGCTACAACTGGTTAGGATACAATATAAAAAAAGTGCTGGGACTTGTAAACGCCTCACTTGTTGTTGTATTACTTATTTAAAAAAGATAATATAGACTATACCTATAGACTATAGACTATAATAATATAGACTATAGACTATAATAATAAACAGTATACATACTGTTTATTATTATTTATTCTTATGTTCATCAATTTATTTTGTATATACATACATACATACATACACACACACACACTACTGTTCAAAAGTTTGGGGTCACCCAGTCACCCAGACAATTTCATGTTTTCCATGAAAACTCACTTTTATTCATCGAATGAGTTGTAAAATGAATAGAAAATATAGTCAAGACATTGACGAGGTTGGAAATAATGATTTTTATTTGAAATAATAATTTTGTCCTTCAAACTTTGTTTTCGTCAAAGAATCCTCCGTTTGCAGCTATTTCAGCCGTACACACCCTTGGCATTCTAGCCGTCAGTTTGTTGAGGTAATCTGAAGATATTTCATCTTCATGTTCCCTGAAGCACCTCCCACAAGTTGGATTGGCTTGATGGGCACTTCTTACGTACCATACGGTCAAGCTGCTCCCACAACAGCTCAATAGGGTTGAGATCTGGTGACTGCGCTGGCCACTCCATTAAAGACAGAAAACCCGCTGACTGCTTCTTCCCTAAATAGTTATTTCACAGTTTGGAGGTGTGCTTTGGGTCATTGTCCTGTTGTAGGAAATTGGCTCCAATCAAGTGCTGTCCACAGGCTATGGCACGGCGTTGCAAAATGGAGTGATAGCCTTCCTTATTCAAAATCCCTTTTACCTTGTACAAATCTCCCACTTTACCAGCACCAAAGCAGCCCCAGACCATCACATTACCTCCACCATGCTTGACAGATGGCGTCAGGCACTCCTCCAGCTTCTTTTCACTTGTTCTGCGTCTCACAAATGTTCTTCTTTGTGATCCAAACACCTCAAACTTAGATTTATCTGTCCATAACACTTTTTTTCCCCTCAATCTTCCCCTGTCCAATGTCTGTGTTCTTTTGCCCATCTTAATCATCTTATAGCTTTTTTGGCTTTTTCTTTGCCACTCTGCCTAGAAGGCCAGCATCCCGGAGTTGCCACTGTGTCTGCCACTTCACTGTGGACGTTAAGACTGGCGTTTTGCAAGTACCATTTAATGAAGCTGCCAGTTGAGGACCCTGTGAGGCATCTATTTCTCAAACTAGACTAGACTCTAATGTACTTGTCCTCTTGCTTAGTCTTTCTATTCTGGTTAGAGCCCATTTGTTCTGTTCTCTGAAGGGAGTAGTACACACCATTTGTAGGAAATCTTCTTTCTTGGCAATTTCTCGCATGGTATAGCCTTCATTTGTCAGAACAAGAATAGACTGTCGAGTTTCAGAGTAAAGTTCTCTTTTTCTGGCCATTTTGAGAGTGTAATTGAACCCATAAATGCTGATGCTCCAGATACTCAACTAGCTCAAAGGAAGGCCAGTTTTATAGCTTCTCTAATCAGCACAACAGTTTTCAGCTGTGCTAACATAATTGCGCAAGGGTTTTCTAATCATTAGTTAGCCTTTCAACATGATTAGCTAACAATGTACCATTAGAACACAGGAGTGACAGTTGCTGGAAATGGGCCTCTGTACCCTTATGTATTTATTCCATTAAAAATCAGGCGTTTCCAGCTAGAATAGTCATTTACCACATTAACAATGTCTAGACTGTATTTCTGATTAATTTAATGTTATCTTCATTGAACAGTAGTGTATATATATATATATATATATATATATATATATATATATATATATATATATATATACTGCTCAAAAAAATAAAGGGAACACTTAAACAACACAATGTAACTCCAAGTCAATCACACTTCTGTGAAATCAAACTGTCCACTTAGGAAGCAACACTGATTGACAATCAATTTCACATGCTGTTGTGCAAATGGAATAGACAACAGGTGGAAATTATAGGCAATTAGCAAGACACCCCCAATAAAGGAGTGGTTCTGCAGGTGGTGACCACAGACCACTTCTCAGTTCCTATGCTTTCTGGCTGATGTTTTGGTCACTTTTGAATGCTGGCGGTGCTTTCACTCTAGTGGTAGCATGAGACGGAGTCTACAACCCACACAAGTGGCTCAGGTAGTGCAGCTCATCCAGGATGGTACATCAATGTGAGCTGTGGCAAGAAGGTTTGCTGCTGTGTCTGTCAGCGTAGTGTCCAGAGCATGGAGGCGCTACCAGGAGACAGGCCAGTACATCAGGAGACGTGGAGGAGGCCGTAGGAGGAGGCCTTTATTTTTTTGAGATATATATGTGTATGTATGTTAATGTTTATGTTTTGACTTGTCAAGCTTTTTGTCCTTGCTTTAAACTGTATGTCTGTCTGTGTCTGTGTACATACATTGAATTTCTTTGGAATCGGAGTGAGATTACTTGTCTGTGTACACATACAGTCAATAAAGCAGATTCTGATTTTGATACACTGTAGTACGTTGCTGTCTAACCCATACTGGGCTTTTGCGACCAAAACAAATACTGATAATAAAATATCCGAGATAAAATATTGACTGAAGTTGATTTTTTTTTTTTCCTTGCTTTGACATAAACACATGGCACAGACAGAAATTGTTGGTATGGAAACTTTGTTGTTGTTCATTTCATGTTCTGAGTGGGACACCTTGTAAATATATTACCATAATATAATAGTTTTTGTTCATTTCATAACAAACAAGCAGATACAGCAGGGTGATTTGCTTCTCTGTGGTTTATTAAGTGTCAGGTTTTAGTGAGGTGTCAGCCATGGCTCCTGTGGTATCCTCCACTTCTTCTGGTTTGTCCTGCAGGACAAATGCAAAAATAAAAACCGTCACCATCAACATGAAATACAGTTTTGTAGTAACTGTAAATAGACTGCATATTTAGGGTGCCCTCTGCCAATAAAGAATCCAGGAAGGTATAAAAAGTTATAGCAGGCCATTCAGTGCTCTCATTCAGCATGGCTTACTGAGCCAATAAGTGCATTTACTGTCTCTGCTCTTTACTGATTTATATCTTCAATATTTATTAGTACGTGTTTTTCCCCCACTTGAGCATAATGCTGTACAGTTCATCAAAATGTGTAAACATTTGTGGTTTATATCACTGGGGTTGGGCAGCAGATATTATGAAGGACGAGCACATAAACTTCACTCTCTCAATCTTTAAAATCAAGGTGCGTATATAACAATCCCGGGAGTCATGAGGTGATTCAGTTTTATACCTTGAACCTGCTTTATAGGAGTACACAGGTTAAATCCTGGTCAACATATTCTCCTTCCTTCAAGTTCAGGGTTGAAAATAAAACCAACACATTTTAGGCACAGCCTGCACATCACCGGTTTCCCACTCTAATATAATTTTTATTTAAAATTGGAGAACAACACATAAACAATATAATCCACTTGACACAGCTGTAACTAATATATAAAATCAGGACACAAAGCATGAATGATTGAGACACATCCATACAAGGACAGAGAGGGACGTCGCATTATACAGTACCTCTGTGTATCTTTCAACCCAGTTGATCAGTTGGGTTACTCTGCTGTAGACACCTGGTTTATTGCGCCGTGCACAGCCCTCCCCCCAGCTCACCACCCCTGCCAGCCTCCAGTCCCCGCTGGCTGTCTCACACACCAGGGGGCCACCGCTGTCTCCCTTAACACAGCAACAATATGGACTTAAAAGAAGAACTTAGAAGTTAATAGTCACACGTAATAGTGACTGAGGTGAAACTGATGCAAGTTTTTCCTAAATTGTGTTTAAATATTCTCCATGTACATGCATCAAGTAGGTTTATATGGAGATTTTATATCACTGGGTGTATACCTGGCAGGAGTCCACTCCTCCGTCCATGGTGCCAGCACAGATCATTCGAGGGGTTAGGTAGACGCCATAGACACTCGGGTCGGAGCAGACGGATTGAGCTATCACTTTGACCTGAGCCTGCCTTAGCTCGTTTGACACAGAGCCTGACAGAGAACCAAAAGAGAATAAAGAGAGGCTATGCAGCAACTGTGATGTAAGTGTGCGAATCAAACAGAGTTAAAGAAAACGCCTTTTAATTTGTCTAATCATTCATGGCAGCAAGCAGACATCGAGGCCAGCGGCTTACAAACGAAGCAGCTGCTTCAGGGCTTGTGGCTGCCAGGGGGCACCCAAAGGAGCAAATTACAAGGATAAAGTCTGCTTTTAACTTTGTGTCATCATTTACATTTTTAAAACATGTTTCTTTTCATACCAGAGCTTCTCACACGCAAGAAGGAAACTATATTAAAAATACATAATTATAAATTTAAACATGCTTTATTTTGTTCTCATTACTGATTTAGATTTTAGTTGACTGTTTTTCCTGATGTTTTTGTAAGTTGTAATGTTCAAAGCAATGACCTGCCAAAGGGCTACAGATGCAAATTAGCTCAAGGATGTAATCTGGTACATCACAACAAATGGTGACATTTATGTTTATACTGTACAAGATGCCTTTTAAATAACATAATAATGAAAAATAAATTAATAACTTGATCATTTAGAGTTCCAGCTTTAATTGTCAAGGGTGGCTGGTGGGGTCAAATTATTTTTACACCCCAAAAGGGTTTGGCTCAGCTGTGAGGACCATAGGACGTAGGATCAGATTAGGACTTTGTTGTAAATTAGTAAGTAGTAGTAGTAATAGTAATTAGTAGTAAGTAAATTATTATTGAAAAGGGATATCAGGAGGAGCAGGGACCAAAAAGGATGCTGCCAGGTATAAAAATCACAATCAGAGGGTTTGTGTCAGTGTTTCACACCTCCTTCCTGAACATATCCCCAGCCTGTGATCCAACAGGTCGCTCCAGGTGGAAAGGCCTCGCTGTGGCTGGGTAAACAGACCGGTCGCACCCCACCTACAAACAGAACACAGCAATCAGACTGATGCATAACCTTACATTTATGAGCAAAGCGATAAAGACATAAAGGTTATCACATGTTAATTATTGTGCGACCAGAGTTTTGTCCCTGCCAGGTCCCTCAACATATCTATAAAATATCTGTCTTGCTTTCCTGACAAGCATATAATATTTTTACCTGTTTTCTTTTTTTGTCAGGTATTTTTCTTTTTCTTTTTTTGGAAAATGGCCTTTGAAAAGCGCTATGCAAAGTGATAAATATTCCCAGTGTAGGTATGTAGGTGCATGCCATTTACAGCAATAGTGTTGCATAACCTTACATTAATGAGCAAAGCGATAAAGAGATAAAGGTTATCACATATTAATTATTGTGCGACCAGAGTTTTGTCCCTGCCAGGTCCCTCAACATATCTATAAAATATCTGTCTTGCTTTCCTGACAAGCATATAATATTTTTACGTATTTTCTTTTGTCAGGTATTTTTCTTTTTCTTTTTTTGGAAAATGGCCTTTGAAAAGCGCTATGCAAAGTGATAAATATTCCCAGTGTAGGTATGTAGGTGCATGCCATTTACAGCAATAGTGTTGCATAACCTTACATTTATGAGCAAAGTGATAAAGAGATAAAGGTTATCACATATTAATTATTGTGCGACCAGAGTTTTATCTGTCTCGCTTTCCTGACAAGCATATAATATTTTTACCTGTTTTCTTTTGTCAGGTATTTTTCTTTTTCTTTTTTTGGAAAATGGGCTTTGAGAAGCGCTATGCAAAGTGATAAATATTCCCAGTGTAGGTATGTAGGTGCATGCCATTTACAGCAATGGTGTTGCAATATTACAATGAATACTCAACACAGATCAGCTGTATTTAACAAGATGTATTTGAAATTAAAATTTTCATTCAAACACAATTCTTAGATTATCTGTAAAAATGTAGTTTGTGTTTAAATGTGACATTCAGTTTGAATCAAGGTGCTTTTTGAAGAATCTGTATTACAAAAAACGCATAATGTCTCATTTCGGTAAAACCTAATGCTTATTTGGGCAATAATACATCAATGGCAAATCCAGTGATGTAAACACATGTTGTAACACCAACCCAAACCTCCTCTTCCAGCACACAAGGGGCTCAGAGTGTGAAGAATTATCAGGTGATACCCAACACATAGTGGAAAAAAACTGGAAATAGCAACAGAAAAAAGGAAACATAACACTGACTTGTCATTCGCTGCAGGTATTTGATTAGTTAAACCACATTTGTTTTTTTCTAGTTTCATAGCAACATTTAAATGAGCTTTTATCTGACTTTTTTCCTCACAACAATCTATTAAGAATAGCCTGCAGTATTTAGGAAGCGTACAAAGGGTCATGATGCGTTTTTGCCCAGCCTCGCTGACACGTGGAGACTCTTACCCTTAATGTTCATGTCAGTGATGGTGCGCAGCAGGCCCACATCATAGTCGTTGTTGTACCTGTTGAAGCGAGGGTGGTAGAGCAGCTGCAGCGCTCTGTAACGTTTTCCCAGAGAGTTGTCCGTGATGCTGACTGTGTCCACCACCACCAGCCAGTCAGTCACTTCAAGCATGTTGTTCCTGCAGACACAGACACATTTTTTGCCTGAGTTAAGCAGGCCCAGTGTGCCCTGTGTCAGTGGCTTCATCATTGTAATTGTGGGAGGGAGAGAGATTAAAGATTATGCTGGTTTTGTTTTTAATCAGTTGATGTCTGGTCTTGATTTTATTCTGCTGATTGTTGGATATGAAAACTGAACTTAAAATCAACTCTTGTGTTCTACATGTGTTATTGCTATAAATCAGATGAAACAACACCATAAATAATTGTGCACGACAAACATGTTTCTTATTCATGTGCTGACTCCAAGCTGTAACTGTATTTCTGTATTTCTGCTTGTTTTAGGACTTCTACTTTATTAATTAGAAAAATGCATTTATTCCAGCCAAAACAGTGTCTATGTCAGGTTTAATAGTCTCAGAAACTGAGTTGCAAGTTTTTGGTAAGGAAAAATGACAGTCATTACAAATGATAATGATATTAATTTTCTTACTTTGTAATATTACTACATCTTAATGATGAATCAATGATGTGAAATGATTGCAGTTGTTTTATATAAATGCTCAATAAATACAAATGGTTTACTGTTCAGTCATACCTAGGCTGCACTTAATTTTGATCAACAATGATTTATTTCAGCACTACAACCAATTTAATGAGCTGTTTGTGGTGTAGCTAAAAATGCAATTTTAGTTTTCAAGGCAAGTAGGGAGCACCTGCAGACGCCTAACATGTTGAAGAAACACTGCTGCCCATTATGCAAAATAAACAAAATACCTTGATGGGGGTATTGAATTTCCTTCAGTTTCTCTGCACTTAACTTTAACCTGATTTGAACAGCCGTATTCTGTCTTGATTACAGCTCGCACTGCTGAGGACCGGGGATACATGGACAGGAAACAGCGCTCTCTGGTTGCATATAACTTTCACCTTCCTGAACTGTGCTCCCTTAACCGCTGGCCCATCTTTCTTACTTCAGTTCCCCAATGTCCACCTCTTACTCAACAAAGCAGTGAGCTGCAGTGATGACCCAGCGAGGGGAGATGATGGCACCTCCACAGACGTGTCTCCCTCTCCAGTGCATGCTGACCTGCCAGCCCCACTTGTCCTTGGCCGCCACTGTCCCACCAACAATACGCCGGCCATCACTGACCAGAGATGGGCAGTCTGGGTGGGAGGAGATAAGTGAGAAAAGATGTAAGTGAATAGAGCCAGACAGAAGATACAGATACATGCAATAAAAGCTAAAAACATTTGTAACAGTCTACAAAGATTATATTAGCAACTTAATATATTAAATAACTGTGATAATATTACTGTGATAACTGTGATAATCTTATTAAATATTAGTAAATCCTCTTCCAAGCTATTAAATATATGGCCATAACTGTCAGACAGATGACTGATGTGTAACAATCATCTTCTGCCCATGATAGATAAGAAGAAAATTATAATGCTATTAATATTTCACTCCCTACACCCCTATATCAGTGTAGTCTTTATATTGCTTACCTGCAGTGATGTTCTCTGTCTGGTTCACTGGATTCTTAAGCAGAAAAGGCAGCTGAGTTGGGACACTGCAGTTCCCCTTCACACCACAGAGAGGAGGTGATTCACCGAACTCAGAGGGGAATACCAGGAACTTGACTAATTGCGGAGGGATAGAAGAGAAGCAGTGAAATGACGTGCAGTTAACTTACCTGCATCGTAATTAAATCACACAATCAACACAGAATTAAAATGAGACCAACGTGCTCCAAAGATGGTGAAATATTCTTTACTGGCCCTTTTGACTTCTTCATAAATAATTTAAATTTATTCATAATTCAGGAGAAAGCTTCAGAGGGGACATATTAAATGGCATATTGAATGTGTAAAATCTATTCAATTGGATTTTCTCCTTATTACATTGTACCCTCATTATACTGCTAATGACAAAATCCCACAAGATGGAATCCAGACAAGGTCCCATCGTCTATGATAAACTACAGCCTCTCTGTCAAACAGCCAAGACCCCAATACATATCTTCACTAAGGTGTTAAATATTACATAAGGTATATTATGATACCATACTGTATGAATTAGATTATTATATTAGATTACAGATCATATTATTGTACAGATGTGGTGTATTATATTGTACAACATTAGAGATTACAACTTTGTAACCTTTGTACATGTACTTTGTATAATATGTTCTTTCACATTAAACATCTATTGACATTATGAACAACTTTCTTAAAGGTGGGAATGAGTGATGCAGTGTGATTAAAAGATGACATATAAAACATCTGTGCTTTCACAATAAGAACAGTAACCACTGGCCATTAATCGGACCAGTACATCCAAAGCTGTGTACGAGTCAAATCTGACATCCGACAGACGAAAGTACAGTGGTTTACCTAAGAGAACAGAGGTGATGATCAGTGTGATGATGATGATGGGGATGCTCACAATCAGTAACAGCTCACGAGATGAACAGGCGTAAGGCGGTGGAGCTGCAAATACATAAAAACACCTTTAACCCACACAGAAGGCCTCGAGCTTCAAGACAACCTGACCTCATGATCTTTCTTATCCTTTCTTTTAATCCAGGCCTGCTGCTTTGTGCGGGTGAAAGTGGCGCTATGAGAGCTGTGAAAGTACTTCAAAGCAGTAAAGCTGTGGCTGGACAGCTAAACAGTGAAATGAAACTCACTATGAAGCCCAGTGAAGCCGAGGGCAGCCGCAGATTCAGGTGATACTTCTCTTTAAGTTCATCACTGGAAGCCACCTCTTTCACACGTTTTTATAAGCTCTTTAATTCATGTATGAATTGTAATAGTTCATCTTAATAGACATAATAGATAATAATAGATAAAAAATGATTTTCTAACCATGAAAGTACACCCTACATTCTAAAATTATGTAAAGTATATAAACTTACCATACAAAGTGTATTCATAACACACAACACAGGAAGAGAAAGAAAACGTGTTTGTGAGTAAACAACATCAAAACAAGAGAGTGAGCCGGTCAGTCTAGCGTTAAGCACCAAGATGCCCAAGGGTCTCTGGGCAGACATTGTTAAAAGCTTGATTATAAAACGACTCCGTTCAGAGGACCTAAGTGAATCGAGGACAGAACACTATTCATAGTATGAGGTAAAGCATGGACAGCCTGCAGTGCCTAGTAGGTAAAAAATGTTTAAATCAATTTTACACTTGACTGACAGCCACCTAAGGCGGATGAGGTCTGTTGCAATGTGGAACCTCACACTAGTTTTTGATAAAAGCCTCACAGCAGCGTTCTGTAGCAGCAGAGAGACTGATGTGATGTGGTAAATGTTGAGGTGAGTCAATCGTGAACTCCGAGGAGATATTTATTCTTCGCCTAAAAGACATTTTCCTTGTATAACTTATATCAGTTTGATGCCACACACTGTGACATACTGTATGATACAGGGACGGTATGACAATATTTATGGGACTAGAAAGAGTGACAAACACTGTTCCTTAAATTTAATTGGAGAATAAGCTGATGAGCTGGTTTTCTCCTCCACTACATGCCTGGAGCTGAGACACAGTGGACTAAACCAAATGAGAATCCATGAAATGAGAGCATTGAATTATTTATGACTCTTTCCAAATCATGAAAAGATAAAGTGGTCCGATTAGTGCAGAGTTTCTCAGTTTGAAAAAAAAAGAAAAGATTAGGACCTGCTAAATTTGCTGCATGCTGTTTTGGTTTACAAAATGGTGTGGGCCAATTTCCATTTTACGTAAAATAGCAAGATGTTCGCCGTGTATTCATAACCCTGCCAAAAGGTCATGCCTTGGTCATTATGTGTCATTAGACAGATAAAACTGGCCACATGGCTGACATGGTATTGGTAAAAAGCACACTTTAAATGACAAATGACCCAGCTGAAGGGGGATAATGAATATCGTACGTACAAGAACACACCTCCAGAGAATGATGAAACATTTTCACCAGTTTTCTTGTTAGATTTGATGCAGTCCAATCTAGGGTAGTGCAATAAATCTGTTGCCATGGCGCCTTTGCGTGACCGATATTATCAAAGGACACTTCGAGGTCGAATAGCAATAAAACAGACTGCAGATCAGCATCATCCCAGATTATGGTGTTTTTACTGCTTCAGCACTTTGGGTTTTGGAGAAACTCTGAGAAATGTTAGTGCTCTATCTCGTCTAAGATCTGATAAGAAGACAGTCTGCCTGGGACTTTGGGTAGAAAGTGGAGTCGGTGTCAGCAACATATAGATGGCTCTGTTACTTTGCAGAAGCAATGGACCGAGGCTGCTTGCTAAGGAGAGACTGACAAATGGCAAGCGTGGAGAAATCACAGATGTTTCAAGCAGTGAGAGAAGAGTACGTAAGCAATCCTATTGTGACGGTAACAACGATTTATCTTTAAGGGAAAATGCTGGCAAGACACCTAGTGTAAAAAAAAATGAAGCTTATAAACAGGACACTTTATAATAAGGATTTTGAGAGGAGATGGAGCAAAAGTGTCTCTGGCAAGAACTGCCAAGCAGATAATCACTGTACTGTATATATGAATGTGAGTGTGTTTGGTTCCCATTATTTCAGCTCACATATTTGACTTTCGATTCTTTTTAAAATAGGCTCTTGGCTGTGTATTTTTGTTTTAGGATACACACTGAATAATTTTCCACTGGGATTAATTATTACAGATCAGATTGTCAGTTGTGGCAGGCTGATGTGGGATATCTTATTAAAGTTTCCTCTCATCTATACAACAAAAGCATTTAGCAGCTAACTGAGTATTAGAGATGTTGTAAACTGAAAAAAAAGCAACAGTAACAGGAATAATGCCAGAGAGCTGTGTGAAGCAGTGCTCGGGTACGGCGGTGCTCGTTACCAAACCGGTCAGGGCTGATGGCCACCCATGAGGAGTTAAAGAGGATTTTTTTTCCTTGCCGTTGTTACCAAGTGCTTGTTCGTGGTGAGAATTGCTGGATCTCTGTGATTAATGTTGTGTAGTGTGAAGGATACGGTCAAGGCCGGCACTATTTCTAATCTTTAATTCTAATCTTTTGTTGTTTTTGGCACAATATAAATAAAACTGACTTGACTTGAGATAACTGGTAAGAATGCAAAGATTTGCTGATTAGCACAAAACACAAACAACAGCTGAGGATGATGGGAATACAGGTATAAGATCTGAACAAATTCAAAATTTGAGCTGATGATGGCTGAAAACCTGGATGAAGATCATAATTTATTCCATTTCATCCTGTCAGAAACATGAATGTTGGTACCGTGCTTTATGACTATCCATCAAACAGATATCAAGACGTTTAACTCATGATCCCAAATGGCAAGATGAGAAGAGGAGTCCATCATCTGTTGACCATGAATGTATGTACCAAATTTCATGGCAAACCAAACAATACTTGCTGAGATATTTTAGTTAAAGCTAAAAGTATCAACCTGCTGGCAGCACAATAGGAAAAGTCACAGAATCACCTAAGGCCATGTGTCAATGAATGGCTGTGCAAAATTTAATCTCAGTCAAGTGTAAAAACTATTGCCATATCCACAGAGTCCTATGAATTTCATTAAATGCACACATGAAATAAATAAGTGTGAGAACAGAATGTCAGCTTTAATTCTCAGACTACATCTCATTGACCTCAGACAAACCGAATACACACGGATGCTAATTTCTTTTCATTTTCTCTGAGCTGCTGGATCCAGCTTTACTGGAGCTATACACAACAAATTATTAGCATACCTGGCTCTTCATCAGGTTCATCTTTGGGTAACATGAGACCCACTGAACCCTCCTCCAGCGGGCCTCCATCTGATGGTTTCCTCTGCTGAACGTCCAGGGGATTATCACTACAAGGAAGTGGCGAAGGGTGGGCCTTTTGATCTTGGGCCTCAGAGGGATCAGAGGGAGTAGATGAGGTTCCTGGAAGTTGAGGTTCTGATGTTACTTCAGAAAAAGGTGGAGGCTCTGGGTATAAGTTTCCATTGGCTGCGGGTTTATAGTGTGGCATGAGTGTGAGGACTGTAGACGGCACCAGAGACGATACGCTCAATACTTCATGACCGCTCGGACTTTGAAAAGATGTTGATGACCAGGGCTCCAGGGAGGGATAGATTGGCGCAACAACTGGCTGCTGCTGTGCATCACAAGTGCCCACGCAGCCCGGGTGGACCTGCAAATCCACAGTTGCGAAGTTGCGGGTGGCTGGCATGAAAATCACAGTATGTTTAAAGTCAGAGTTCATGTTCTTTGGGGTGACAGTGTACAGCTTGTGGGTTTTAATTAGCAGCATATGTGCGCTGGTCTGGATGAGATCTGCTGGATTTCGGACATGGCCCAGCTGAGAAGGAGGGTGCAGAAATGGAAGCTGAGTCCTGCGAAGGAAACAAAAGCGACAACACAAAATGAGCTCAGAATAATGCTTCTATGAGTAACTTTGAGATACTGAGTGCTGATATTCTTGCATAAAATAGTAAAACATTGCCTTTCAGAGTGCACTTTATCATCTTGCACAACTGTAAATACTTTTGTTACTTGCTTCTTTTCAAGCAAATGTCAGGTTAGATCTTAATAATTAAATCTGGTTATATTATGAGACAGAATTAAATGATTTTTCCCAAAAGAAATTGAAGGGATGATTTGGATGACATCCAAATACAAACTTACACTGAGGCCCAGAAAAAAAAAAAAGAAATGAATGAGAAAATGCAAAATAAGGTCTCAAATAGTCCTCTCATAAGAATTATGAGTTATATTACTAAAGTCGTGTTAACTTCCCTTGATTAAAAAAAAAAAAAAAAGACACCTGTGATTGGATACAGTGTTTGCTCATCATACTGCACCCTCCACGAATGGCCCGCATCTTTTCCCGACTCTAAACATTTTCTTAAGAGCTCTTACCTGAATGTCAGCCGTGGAGGTCTGCATGTGTCAGCTTCATCTGTATGCGCGAGATCATTCATCCGAGTGTGTCTCCTCCACTTATTAAACCAGCTTTTTTTAAAATCTTTTTTTTTTTTTTTTTTTTTTTTTTTTTTACCACAGTTGGGAGGAGGAATGCATCACCCCTGCGCCGTCAGTGATGAGACACCGAAGACGCCTGCTTGCTCTGGTGCATCTTTAATCCAAAGATACTGGCTCTGTTACTGAGAATCCATCATTTTCAGCTTGCACAGGTTTCTGCAGTTTGTCACCTCTTCTCTTGCGATTCTACCGCTCTTCTCCTCCTCCTCCTCTCCTTAGTTAACACATAATCCTTTCATTGTGTCATCCCCTTCATCACCTTCCTCAGTTGTCTCCTTCCGTGCCTTGCTTCCTTGCCTCTCTGACTTAATCTTTCTCCTCTGGTCAGAACAGGTGAGACTGCGGCAGTCAGATCAGTAACGGATACGTACACTCGTCATCGGGCGTCTATGAAATATGCATGGGGATAATTGTGAGCTTGGGTCAGAGTTTAGCAACAGAGGGTAATGTACACCACAGCACTGAATTGCTCCTACTCGCAGGCACTGAGGAACACAATGGCAGCATGGACAGACACACATACAAAGAGTCAAAGAGTTGAATTTCTCATAGCTGAAAGATATGTACCCAGTAATCATACCCCTGTTATGAATCTGAGGAGGCATACTTGTGTGTATGAGTCTGTCTGTGTGTGTGTGTGTGTGTGTGTGTGTGTGTCCAGTCTTCCCAAGGGTATTTTGTTCGTCCTATCATGTTACTGCATCAAACAGTGCGAGGTGCTGGCTGCCACAGGGAACCCCAGTCACGGTATTACTCAGGATCTTCTAGGTCACACCGCCCAGTTCACTTTGAACGCCAAACATGGTGGAGGAGATGTGATCACCTGTGGATGGGTATGTCACTGTGCCGTGTGTCAGCATGGCAAATATGGTGGACCTGACATGCAAATCACATGATACAAAACAAACAAAACAAAAATCTGAAAAAAAAAAATCCTCATAATTTCTTAAAACAATAATCAACGAGATGTAACTGAGGCTAGAAACAAATGTATAAAAGAAGAAATATAAATATATGTAACAGTGAAAATGGGATACACTTCCATCCAATTTTAACCATGTTTCCCATCTTAAGTTTCCTGTACACACAAGCATGCAAACATTTGCTGAAAAGCACTAAACACAAAGTACAGGGAATGTCGTTCGTCACTTAGCACAGGTATCTGGTCATAAACCAAATGTATGAATTTGACCTGACGATGGCACGACAGGAAGAGTGAGGGGAACATCAAAGTTATTACAGTTCATCCCGAGTGGGACATGAACAGCTGTACCACTAAAAACCACAAATGGCAGCTCATCAAGGCGCCATTTTGGATCCCCCAAGTCAGTAAGAGTCATTCACTGGGAACCATAAATGTCTGTACAATATGTGACCACAATCCATCCGATCGTTGCTGAGATAGAGATAGTTATAGTTAGACAGATAAATATAGATAGAGCCATGAAGCTTATGTAAAAATTCATTTCACCCACTGAAAGAAAATACGCACAAACTACTCTTCTCCGGTGAAAAGCTCTGGTTTTATTTAGTTGCGTAAAATGTCACTGTTGTCCATTTTAAAAACATTTCCTGAGCTGCTGTTGTGATGATACTCTTTTTTTTTACTCTGTCAAATGTTTTTTTTTTGTGCCATCTCAGATGATCTATCATACAAGTGAAGTTTCATAAACATCTAGTAAGTGTTGCTTGCTTGTTGTTTATTACATGAGCGCAGCGTTGCATCCTCCCCACCTGTGCATGACTCTGACTGACTGAATGAATAAATAAAGCGGGCGGGCTTCATTTGCTCCCGTGTTGGTGTCAGAGTCCTTGTTTACTCCAATCAGACTGATGGGCAACTCGCACCAATCTGAACTCCCCCACACAGCTCTGCCAGCCTCCCCTCCCCGTGGCATCAGTCAGGGGAGGAGAGACGGACCTCCAGTTCAGCTTCTCCGTGGCAGCCCTCGAGATGTAGCAGCAATTGCAACTTAACAGCGTTTGTTTTATCCCGTGCAGAGAGGCACATGAGTGGGGTTTACTGACAGGACGGCAGAGTTACTGTCAGGAAGCTGTCAGACACAAGCAGTAAACTTTTACCTTTCAATAGGTAAATGCAAAAATACACACAACTTCTGACACCTTCCTACAGGTCCCGCAATGACTTTTTCTTTCTAAAACGGAATATGCTTATTTTCTTTCTTGCCAAGAGTTAGATAAGAAGATTAAAAGATCAAACTTCTTATCTGTCCGTTAAATGTTAGGTGGAGCCAGAGTCCAGTTAAATTAACTAAAATAGAAAGACTGGAGACACAAAGGTTAAAAGGTTAGACAAATAGAACTAATTACCAGGACCTTCAAAGTTCCCTCGTTATCCTGCTATATTGTGATTATTTGATCGATATACATAACTAAGTGTAAAATAGACATGTAGTACTTTTGAGGGGGGTTAAGCATTGGAATATTTATTTGCCAATAGCAGTGACTCTGGAGTCTCTGTCTGGAGAACCATTAGAGACTACAGACAACAATGTGAGGCGTAGACGTGCTGGAAGACGAATGTTACCATCAGACAGAGCCAGACTAGCTGTTTCTTCTGTTTTAGATTTTCACACTAATCTAGGCTAATTGTCTCCTGGCTCCAGCTTCATATCTATTGTACACATGGTTTCATTCTTGGCAAGAATAAGCTAATTTCCTCAAATCTAAACTCAGTTTTGATCATAGACTTTGTTTTGGCTAATTGAAATTCTAGTAATAGTACTGACTGGCATCACAGTAACAAGTGTAACAGCAGTCAAAGCAATATAACCAACTTTCTACCAATGCAGTGGAAGGATTTGTTTTTTTGGTGTGAGTTTTAAGGTACAGAAGCTGAGAACAGCCATACTTACAATGATTTTTTAATGCCTTTATCTCAAAATAACAAGTTAATTAAATTGTTATCTTGAGATAACAAAACTCGTTTTCTTGTGATAATGAGATAAATTATGTTGTTATCACACTTTTGTTTTCACAACAAAAGAAAGGCCTTTTTCGTGTGCGACTGTTACGGAGAACTCCAAAGTGGAGTGTCATTTGACCACAGCTGATTTCAACCTTCAAGATCACTGTCATGACTGTCAGGGAGGATCCATAACTGAACAATAATTATGGCTTAAATGTGTAGTGTCCCCCACAGCTTACCAGTGTTCAGACAATCTCATTTTATAGTATCCAAAGATGAGAAGTTAACCATCCCTTGCTTCAGCCTCTCTCTCTCTCTCTCTATACATATATACACACACACACACACACACACACACACACACACACACACACACATATTACAAGGAAACGATCTTCCATTTTCTCATGATAATGGGTTAATTATCTCATTATCTTGGGATAACAAAGCTTGTTTCCTCGAGATTACGAGATAATTAACTGGTGATTTTGAGAATAAAAAAAATTGCAAGCAATTCTCAGCTTCTGTATCAAGGTAAATCAATGAGAAGAGACAAAGATATTTCAGGGGCGCCAAGTGCAAAAGAATCTTTTAAATATTCAACACAGCTTACCAGAATATTTTGGGGAGGAGGATAGGTCAACACACACACACAAACACATCATCTAACAATCTCAGTATTAAAAAAACACAGGAAAAAAGGCCCATGGTGAGATTTGGCACCACATTGATGGAGGCTTTAAATAAAACGAAGCTCATCTGAAATCCTCAGTATGCATGTGGAGTACTGTTTGAATACCAACTGCTCAGAGGTTTACTTGTGGTCTTGTCACTTGTGGTCTCTTCAGATATATTTATTTATTCTATTCCATTCTTTTATTTTTATTTCAACTGAAACACAATGTATACTGAGCATCCTGGGATGAAGAAAATGCGTTTTCATTTCATTATGTGAAGATAATTTAAAACAAAAAGCAATGAAAAGAAAATGTTTATTATTATAATTACTATTAATGGCCTGTACAATACTTCTGGTCCCTCTCCTAAACCAGTCAAATGATTATTTACAGCACCAAATGTATTTACATATGTGCACACTTATTTGAAGGGAAAAATGCACACATTAAATGATGGTTAAAGGTCTCTCCAGCGTCTGCTGTTTTCATATTCTCACTCAATCACCAAATCAATAATTCTACCTTGATGTAACATCAGTGGGTTTTCAACAAGTGTGAAAATGATCGAGCCTTGGGCTGAGAAAGACAAGCACATGCACACAAACAACAAGGTGCCGTTAGTCAAGATTACAGGAAAATACAACAGCGAAAGTCTGACACAAATCACGCATTGGAAAAACAGTCACGTCTCAGAGAATCTCACTCATCTGTGGATCAGGCGGGATGCTGTGGAGAGATCCCACGTCCTCAAATATTCCCTTTTCAGACGATATGTACACAGCACAGTGTATGTCTTGTTTTCCATTAATATCTCCAGCCCTGCTTATGTTTCTTCTAGCTGTCTTTTCCTTGTCACACACTCTCTTTTTGTGATCATCTGGTAGGTCCTTTGCCTGTTTTCATTTCCTCTGTAGGCCATGTTTTGTCTGTCTTCAGTCTTATCTGACATGCTTGTCACATTTCCCTCGTCTTTTTAATTTTCCAGGGAGCTTATATCACTTAACTCATCAGTTGTCCAATCTGTTGTCTCAAACCACCCCCCCTCCTTCCCGAGTATCAAAATTGCCATCGACTTCTTCATCTTTACTCGCTCGTGGCCCTCTCACCTCCGATATAAAACCAACGTCTGGCTTTTATTTTCTCCTTGACAGTTGACACCTCTCATCTCTCCAGCTCTCAGCAGTGCAGGATCTTGATGAAGGCTTTGCGAAACTCGATGTTGAAAGTGGTGTAGATGACAGGGTTGACGGCACTGTTGAGGTAACCCAGCCAGGTGACAGCGCTGTACAGTGAGGGTGAGATACAGCAGCTCCTGCAGTGGGCCTTCAGCACGTGGGTCAGGAAGAAAGGCAGCCAGCAGATGATGAACACACCTTGGCAACAGGGACAGGAAATGGATTAGAGGATGAGCGCTTGGGTGTTTTCAGCACGACACGTAGAGAATGTGGGACACATTGTGCAGAGATATGATTAATGAAATGTCCCGCCTTTTTCTGCATTTGTAATGTGCACAGAACCCTGACACTGGTAAAAAAATACTTTAAAAAATAGAGAGAATTTCATCAATCCCAAATTGCAGTGTTAGAGCAGCCAAGCCCCATAAATCACAAAACAGATGAGGTGGACGTGAAACAAAATACAATCAAATAAAAAGCCATACATAACGGCTGTCATACATTGTCAAGATTTCACAATGTGTCTCTACGGAAATAAGTAAGACTCGGTTTCCTCCATATAGGCATTCGAAAAGCAAAAACAAACAAAAAAAACTATTCAAAAACAAAAACCATCTAGAACAGGAAAATATCCCCATCTTTGCAGGGAGAGGTCATTTATAAAAGATTTTCTGTCATCATTCAGCCAAAGGTTGTTGTGTTTCCTGCAACAAGAAGAAAACTGACAACGGCTGCTGATGCTCTTGTATCATAATGAGCACAGCCTACACAACGCCTCCAGTAACAGAAAGTTAGCATGGAAAGAAACGGACTTTAAAATGGGTGAAAAAAAAAAAACGATTGCAGAGTTTTTGTGTTAAAAAAAAAGGTATTTTGCAATACGATTTTTACACAGATTACACAGAGTTTCTTGTGAGAAAAAAACTTAAAATAACGAACTCTACATCTAGACAAAGATAAAAGAAATCACATGTCAAATATGCAAGGTAATGTGAGGTGGAATTGAATTAATCGCAGTACTGTCATTATATTTGCATCAAATTACTTTTTTAATTAATATGACTTGTGTGAAAAAGTCTAATAAAGTAAAAAAGATCATGCTAAATGCTAGTTTTTGTTTTTGTTATACATTAGTGGGCAGATTTGTGCGAGCACACACACACACATACACACACACACACTAAAACAGAATGAGAAAAGTGTATGAGCACACGTGAAAAGACGAACACCTCATCCATTAGTCTGCACTTCCCTCCACTCACCGAGCACAATAGCGAGCATCTGTGTCGCCTTCCGTTCCTTCTGCTGTGACAGCCTCCCCTCCCCCTCACCCTCTCTTTGGTGATCCCCCATTTCTCTCGGCCTCCGCTGCGCTCCCTCCATCCCTCACGGCCCCTCATGCCGTCCTCGAGGGTGGGGAGGCGAGGCATCAGGGCCGATCGTGTCACGGTTGAGGGAAGAACTGGGGCAGGTCCGACCGAGATGGCCAGGGAGATCCTGGCCCGTCCTGCATGGGATGGGAGGTCTGGGGAGGTCTGGGAAGAGCAGAAGGAGCCAGCCAGTCTCTGCTCGGTCTGCGGCAGGAACTGACCCGGCTCCACTTCGAGGGGGTGAACCACCGCCTCCTTCACCAGGGTCTGACTCACAGAGAGGGAGGAAGGAGGAAGGTGAGGGGGGCAAGCGTTTGGGGACAAAAAAAGGTGCGGGTGCTTGATAGTAAAGATGAAACAAGGGTGGAGAAAGGGGACTCAGTGGGACATTTATGGATGTGAGAAGGAGAGGGGACAACAGGAAGCAAGCAGAGCATCACAGATGCAGCAGATTGTATGAGAGAGACAGAAAGTGACAGTGAAGAGAAAGACTGCACTGAGCCAAACAGACTCACTACTTTCTTGCGCTGTGGGCCGGCGGTGGCGGGCCTCAGCATCAGGGTGCACAACTTCACATCCTCTGGTTGTGTACACTTATTCTGAAAGGGCAAGCATGTAGAGAAAATGTATTATCGGGAAAAGGCCAACCAGTAACAGATTTCCAAAGCTGATGTTGATGTTTGAAGAGAAAACTTTTTTTCGATTAAAACACATTGGCTGCAAAAAACATTTTAATAGGGTCCCTTAATGTGTGGAGGTTTTTTGTTACATTTATATGAAAATATATGCCAATATCAATCTGTCACAAGCCAATATATTGATCATAGTCTATTCAAGAGTGCATGGAGGAGGACAGCAGTTAAAAGACAGAGTAGTACTGTTCCTGTTCTTACTGGCCTGATGAACAGAGGTTTTGTTAGTTAATTTGTTAGTGCGCTCATAACTCAGTTTGTGATTTCAAAATGGGAATCTCAAGTTGTCATTATAACGACAGTACCTTCCTGTGTCGATGACCCTCTCCTGCCTCAGCCCCGCCCTGTGCATGCAGACCGTGTCTGCGCGGTGGGGCGGTGCGTCGGCCCCGTTTGCGCAGCACCAGGCAGATCTGTGCGTACACCAACAAAGTCACGATGAAGGGAACGTAGAAGGAGGCCACAGACGAGTACACCACAAAGGCTGGATCGGCAAAGCTGCATGTGGTGCCTTCCCGGTTGGCTAATGCAAGGGAGGAAAAGAGAAATATGAAGAATTTTTTATGACACAAGATCTCCTTTTGATCAAAAATATGTTGAAAGAATACTTTGACATTATTCACTCTATGGAGTTAGATGAGTTACATTTGAAGCCAAAAACACGAAAATGTTTATCTTAGATTAGCATTAGGACTGGAGCAGAACAAAGGGGCTTGCCTGGCTCTGTCCAAGGGTCAAAAAACCTGCTAGCCATGACATAATCCAGTACACAACTCCTCAAACCACAACTTGTTGTTTTTACATGTTTGTGTACCAATTAAACAAACAAGATAAAGCATATCATTTGTGAGCTTTAGAAGTGCATGTAGGTGGATTTTTTTTTTTTTTTTACCTTTGGACAGAGCCAGGCTTGCAGCTTCCAGTCTGTATGCTAATAATCTTCATTGCCTTTAATTACAAAGCCAGAGACATCTCAAATGCTTTGTTACGCAAGTTCTGCCTTGACATCAGAATCAACACTTGGAAAAAAAACAATCTCACCACAAGCTGAGCTTTTAACTGAACATAAACAAAAGGTTCACGAAAAGTACTCCGAAGAAAATGGGCGCGTGAACATCCACAATTTCATGGTAACTGTGCAAACTCCAACTGCTGATGAAGACCATGAGATCTAAAGCTCCATAAAAAAACTTCTAAATGAACCTTGTGGTGAGATTGTTTTTCCAACTGCTGTTTCTGAGGTCCAGCGTTAACTTTGAACCTCAGCTTTTATGCCAGCGTGGACAAGAAATCCTTATAGTGCAGAAAAAAAAAAAGAAATTTAAACATCTACAGTTCCACAAAGAAATGTGCGAATAACCTCTCCTGATGATGACCATGTCAGATTTTCTTAAGCAAAACAACAGTTAACAGCTGAAATACTGTTTTCATGCATTCACTTGTTCATATTTACATGCAATTTGATCATTTAAGTACAAACACTGACATCAGGACTGAGTGGGAATTTACACAAGAAGTATTTTTCAAACAGCGTGTTGCAATCTATGAGCAATTCATTACTAAGGAGAGTGAAATATTTTCTACAGTTTGATCCAACAGTATGCAGTAATCTCGCTGTGTCTGGACGCACAACCGAGGCTTCTGGATGTCAACTCTCCCTCACATCACTTTCTGTTTCCCACTTATTCTCGAGTGGTTTCCTTTCAGTTCAAAGCTTAAGTCCCCCCCTCACAGCTGCCTTCATTAAGGTGGTGGTTAGCAGTCGAGCATCTTCACTCCTGCTCCTTTGTGAGACAACAAACGAATAGAGGATTATGTGAGGATTATTATACCCACTTGTTTACAGAGCAGACATAACTGTCACTCTGTGAGAACAACATATGGAAATGTTACTCTGTCTGTGCTAACAGAAATCTAAGTGCGCTGACTGTCTGCATGCTAAGGTGTGTTGACGGAGCAGACGTATGGGATTTGTTTCCCATCTCATCAAAGATTGATAATCAAATCCAGTGACAGATGTAGCAGGATATTGCAATGGCTGTGTGTGCATGAGAAAGTGTGCATTCTCCTCTATTAGTGTGTTGAGTCTTTCCTTTTCTAAAAACACCTCAGACTGATGACGAGAGCATACTGCTAAATAAAAAATTTAAAAAAATCCCTTAACTACTAGCCAATCTTTTAATCTCCACTTTACAAATTAGCATAAATTATAAGGAGTTACACTTTGTGTTTTAGTCTGCACTATCATCAAACAAGTATATATTCTATTTATGATCCAGCAGCAACCACATTAAATAAAGGTTGAAGCCAAAGATGCTTTTCATCCAGTCAGTGAGCCTGAGCCTTTGACAGTTTGTTATTGGATATTGGAAATAGTAGTTAGACAAGAAATTCTCAGCACCACCAGTCTTACTGGAAACATTTTCCTTTCAGTCACATCTTGTCAACTTTAAGTATATAATTTTGGTGTTGTTATTCAAAGACCAGTCACACCATCAACTGTGAAACATCAAAGTCAGTGACCACATTATTCACTTATGAAGGCCGAGAGATGTGGCTGAAAGCTCTGGAAAGTTTCCAGTAAATGGACATTTTGCTGAGGACTTTTCTGTCAAACACATATTTTGTTGTAAATCTTTTTGGCGTGTGTTTTGTATGTCAATTTGTGTGTCAAATTGTTTCATTTACCTGAAAATCTGAATGTATTTGAGGGAAAAAAAAGCCCAAATTAGTCTGACAGGCTGAAAAAACTTTTTTTTAAAATTTTGTATAACAGAAATGTTTTATTTCTCTATTTTCCATTCTTTCTGGGTTCACTTAGGGGTCCAACAAGTAAGACCAACATTTATGACATTCACACTTTGGACCAAAATCAATTGATTCAGTGTAATCGCCACTGTCAGTGGATTGTGAAGACAACATAAATGTACAGCATGTACACGTTTTTTGTGGGGCTGACCACAGAGCATAGCCACTGTGTGATCCGCAAATAGTCATTGCATCAGCCAGCTTTAAGGTCCAAACAGTTTGTGAGGATGTGTGACCGGAGCTCCCTTGTGCCACAATGTGGGGAGAACAAGCACCAGGACTGTACAGCATGGGTTGAGCTAAAGACACATTAACTATAAACTGGGAAGTAACTTGAGAGGAGGGATCGGATGTAGCTGTTACCAGTGTTGTTGAGTCCAAACAGTAAAGGGCAGGAGATGGCAAAAGAAAGGAACCACACCACAGCAATCATCACTGCCACTCTCCTCCTGGAGCTGTATCTGGTGTTGTAGAGCATCGGCATGGCCACCGCTGTGTATCTATAAAAGGACGTACACACAAGGATGCTTAAAGCCCACAGAAAACACATTAAAATGCCCCTCACACACACACTCACAAACTCATTTTGTCTGCATTTGAACATATAACTCGATGCAGAACAAACACACATTAATCCATCTTCACGCTTTATTATCCCATCGTCATGTTCGCACATATTTTAAAAGGAAACTCAGACACTTGATACACAGCGCAGACAAACAAACTCCCAGTTTCCTCTCAAAGAGACAGAAGCCGTCACTGCCTGTTTCACAGCCACAAGGACACAAAGCACACACCTGCCAGTATGTCAAAACCAATTAGAGTTGTCTGCGGTAAGCGCAGGTGTGAGTGGTCTTCTTCAGTGAGCTGCTGTAATCCCGACTATGGGCAGAGGGTCACGGACACAAACGCAGAGTTAACAGAGTCTATAGATGAAACTCAGCTTTCAGTAGATTCAGTTCCCAGGAAATCTTTGTTGTTACAGATGTGAAAGCTGCATATGCAGTCTATGGATGCTGGAGCACTTCTATCTCAGGAATATGCTTCAGTTGCAAAGGAGTCCTGTAGGCAGGTGTTTTTTAAAAGACTTGATGGAGGCTGTTGTAGAAACTGTGGAACTGGAGAGTCATAAATACAGAGCGGAAACTAGAATTTACTCACTGTATTTAGAGAAGAACTAAAAATAATAAATAATAATAAATAGTCAAGTTAAATAATTTAGAGCAAAATAAAGGTGAGTATGAGTGGGGGAGTTGTGATTGGTCATTAGGTAGGTGCATTCACAGCCAATTCACTTTTCTGTCTGGCTGCTTGTTGGTCATCTGAACGTGCTGCAGCTCTCCTCAACTCATTGAACACAGTCAGTCTAGAGAGGCAAAGCCACATCTCCACAGGAAGAGGGCTTAAGATTTCCCCAAAAGCCACTGCTTAGTTGGCAACACTGATCCCTGCAGTGGTAGTTATATAGTGGAAGCACAATATTATTACTTTAATTTGTTTAATGGTAGTTTATTCAATTACTTTCAATCATGCAGTGAGGACTTGGTTCCAAAGAAATCCTCAACTCGTATGCTACTCATCTGAAGTAGATGTAAGAACCCTCAAATGAAAGTTTTCAGCCCTTGTAGTCAGTTTTTTATTTTAAATTGGTGGGGCATGAAGCCAGGACAGCTTTCTGACTGCAGCGTATATATTATCGTCTACAGCTTCGACAAAGCAATTAAGACTTTATCCTTAGTTATTGCACCAAATTACACAAGTCTAAACTGGTGCAGCCTCAATGTGTCACTTTGTCAGAGTAATTAGGACACAGCTGCAGACGGCCTGCCTGCTGGGCGTCTGGTCACCTCCCCCCGGGACCCATAAAGAGGGCATCAGGTGGAACGCCAAACCATCGAACATGCTCTCCTTGATCCACAAGAGGAAAACACTGATGACTGCAGAGGACATTGTAAAAGACACGGAGGGAGCATGTCATTACGTGCTGAAAACAGACAGGTGACTCCAGTACCCTGCTGCTCTGTGACAGCAGGATGATGGATGCATCTTTTAACTTTTTAGAGGATTTCTTTTTTTTTTGCAGGCACACGTGGTGCCAGGTCTTTGTTTAGCCCAAACTGCATCAATCAAGATCAAGGTTAAAGGGAAAGTACAAAGCAAAGAAATGACATATTGATTCGCTGTCATCTTTGTTATTATGCTCTTCCTTCTGGATAAAAATCACAGTGAAATTATTTATCGTCAACTAACTTCTCTTCTTGCTGAAGGGGAATTTGGGGGGTGGGGTGAAGCACTGTAAGATGAGAGAAAGATAATGAGAGTGCATGTTCAAAGTTAAACAGATGAAAGGTGTGTCAGGTAAAGAGTGAAGTTAAAGCAAGGCTCCACCTGTCGATGCTGATGGCACAGAGGTTGAGGATACTGGCGGTGCACATCATGACGTCCAGGGTAAGCAGGATGTCGCAGTGGATGAGACTGAAGCGCCACTCTCCCACTACCTTCAACACAACAAACACAAACTGACATTATGGTTTACACACATTTCCCTGCACTCTCATCTCTAACTTTTCAAGGACTTTCATGTGTTCACTCGTTATGTACATTTTAGCCAATAAAACACGTCATAACACTGGTGAGGCAGTATTAATATTAACCACACTGGCTCACTCAATTAAAAAAACGGAGTATACTACATATTTCATCACATTTGCATGATAAGTCCCCTCCTTGAACCGCCACCTTACCTGTGGTGGAGGGGTTTGTGTGCCCGAATGATCCTAGGAGCTATGTTGTCGGGGGCATTATGCCCCTGGTAGGGTCTCCCATGGCAAACAGGTCCTAGGTGACGGGCCAGACTAAGAGCGGTTCACAAGCCCATCATGAACAGAAGAACATCAAGGACCGTTACGTCGCCCGGATTGGCGTTACCGGGGCCCCACCCTGGAGCCAGGCCTGGGGTTGGGGCTCGCAGGCGAGCGCCTGGTGGCCGGGTCTTTGCCCACGGGACCCGGCCGGGCTCAGCCCGAAATGGCGGACGTGGGCCCGCCTTCCAGTAGGCTCACCACCCGCAGGAAGGTCCATGAGGGGCCGGTGCAATGTGGTTTGGGTAGCAGTCGTGGCGGGGGGCCTCGACGACCCAATTCCCTGGACCAAAACTCTGGCAATAGGGACATAGAATGTCACCTCGCTGGGGGGAAGAAGCCTGAGCTCGTGCGGGAGGTTGAGAGGTACCGGCTAGAGATAGTCGGGCTCACCTCCACGCATAGCTTGGGCTCTGGAACCCAAGCTCCTTGAGAGGGGCTGGACCCTCCACTACTCTGGAGTTGCCCAGGGTGAGCGGCGGCGAGCTGGTGTGGGCTTGCTTATAGCTCCCCAGCTCCAGCTCAGCCGCCATGTGTTGGAGTTCACCCCGGTGAACGAGAGGGTCGCTTCCCTGCGCCTTCGGGTTGGGGATAGGTCTCTTGCTGTTGTTTGTGCCTACGGGCCGAACAGCAGTACAGAGTACCCTGCCTTCTTGGAGTCCCTGGGAGGGGTACTTGATAGTGCTCTGACTGGGGACTCCATTGTTCTACTGGGTACCGGCAGGCCAAGCAAGCCGCAGCCCGGACGGTCCTGGAGGCAAAAACTCGGGTCTGGGAGGAGTTCGGTGAGGCCATGGAGGAGGACTATCGGTCGGCCTCGAAAAGATTCTGGCAAACCGTCCGGCGCCTCAGAAGGGGAAGCAGTACTCTGCCAACACTGTTTACAGTGCAGGTGGGGAGCTGTTGACCTCGACTGGGGACTTGTCGGACGGTGGAAGAAATACTTCGAGGATCTCCTCAATCCCACCGACTTGCCTTCCAATGAGGAAGCGGAGGCTGGGGTCTCTGAGGTGGACTCGTCCATCACCCAAGCCGAAGTCACTGAGGTAGTTCGCAAGCTCCTGCAGTGGCAAGGCGCCGGGGTGGATGAGATCCGCCCTGAGTACCTCAAGTCTCTGGATGTTGTGGGGCTGTCTTGGCTGACACGCCTTCTGCAACATTGCATGGAAGGTTGGGGACAGTGCCTCTGGAGTGGCAAACTGGGGTGGTGGTCCCTCTTTTTAAAAAGGGGGACCGGAGAGTGTGTTCCAACTACAGGGGGATCACACTTCCTCAGCCTCCCTGGGAAGGTCTACGCCAGGGTACTGGAGAGGAGAATTCGGCCGATAGTCGAGCACCCTCGGATTCAGGAGGAACAATGCGGTTTTCGGTCCTGGTCGTGGAACACTGGACCAGCTCTATACCCTCCACAGGGTGCTTGAGGGTTTATGGGAGTTTGCCCAACCAGTCCACATGTGCTTTGTGGATCTGGAGAAGGCATTCGACCGTGTCCCTCGTGGTATTCTGTGGCTGGAGTGCTCCATGCGAGTATGGGGTCAGGGGGCCTTTGCTAAGGGCTGTTCGGTCCCTGTATGACCGGAGCAGGAGCTTGGTTCGCATTGCCGGCAGTAAGTCAGACCTGTTCCCAGTGCATGTTGGACTCCGGCAGGGTTGCCCTTTGTCACCGGTCCTGTTCATAATCTTTATGGACAGGATTTCTAGGCGTAGCCAGGGGCCGGAGGGAGTCCAGGTTTGGGAACCACAGGATTTCATCTCTGCCTTTTTGCGGATGATGTTGTCCTGATGGCTTCATCAGGCCAGGACCTTCAGCATGTACTGGAGCGGTTTGCAGCCGAGTGTGAAGCGGCTGGGATGAGAATCAGCACCTCCAAATCCGAGGCCATGGTTCTCGACCGGAAAAGGGTGGCGTGCCCTCTCCTGGGTGGGTGGAGAGGTCCTGCCTCAAGTGGAGGAGTTCAAGTATCTCGGGGTCTTGTTCACGAGTGAGGGAAAGATGGAGCGTGAGATTGACAGGCGGATTGGATTGCAGCATCCATGCAGTTATGCGCGTCGGTGCATTATGACCGGACCGTCGTGGTGAAGAAGGAGCTGAGTCGAAAGGAAATGCGAAGCTCTCGATTTACCGGTCAATCTACGTTCCCACCCTCACCTATGGTCATGAACTTTGGGTTATGACCGAAAGGACAAGATCAGCGGATACAAGCGGTCGGCCGAAATGAGTTTCCTCCGCAGGGTGGCTGGGCGCTCCCTTAGAAATAGGGTGAGAAGCTCGGTCACTCAGGAGGAGCTCGGAGTAGAGCCGCTGCTCCTTTTGCATCGAGAGGAGTCAGCTGAGGTGGCTTGGGCATCTGTTTCGGATGCCCCCTGGGACGCCTCCCTAGGGAGGTGTTCCAGGCATGTCCCACCGGGAGGAGGCCTCGGGGAAGACACACAGGACACGCTGGAGAGACTATGTCTCTCGGCTGGCCTGGGAACGCCTCGGGGTCCCCCCTGGAAGAGCTAGAGGAAGTGTCTGGGGTGAGGGAAGTCTGGGCATCTCTGCTCAGACCTGCTGCCTCCGCTGATCACACCCGGTCCCGGATCAAGCGGTTGAAGATGGATGGATGGATGGATGCATGATAAGCTTCAGAATTGGCAAAATTTACTTCAAAGAATCTTAAAAACGATACATAAAAAACACTGAATGTAGTATTTATTATTTTGCCCTCTAAAATGATTCATTGTCTGGGAGACATTGTTTTTAATTCCCTGACATCTACAGACAAAATTGATTGTTCAAGGTTTTTGTTTTTTTTTTTTTTTAAATTGAATTGCGTCTTGGACCTGCACTGAAACCGCAGTTAATTCATCTGCTGATTATTTTTTGATTATTCGATTCATAATTTCATCTCTAACGTTTCAGAAAGTAGTGAAAAATGTCTATTTTAGTCTCCCACTGCTCAAGAGGAAGCATTCATATTGCTTGTTTTAGTCTAAGGTCTGATTCAGTTTCAGTTTCTGTCATATATGACAAAGACAAGAATCAAATCCTCACATTTGAGAAGGTGTAACTGGACAGGGTTTGACATTTTGTCTTGAAAAATGAATAATGACAGGAAAAATAGTTAGCTATTGATGTTCTGCAGACAAACTGATTGCTTGACCGACCATTAATGCTCTAGAGTGATTTAGTGATAAATTAACAAAATCATTTTCAGATTGATCTATAACGACAGTAATCACACATTCCAGCCCCCATCGGTTCAATAAATTGTGTGAATCGATTACATTACAGTGCTATAAGTAATACAAATCTTTTCTGTGACTGCTGCTCTGAAATCTGAGCACGTGTTGCAAATGAAAATGAATAGAGAAACACGCGAGCCACAGCACTGCTTTCCATTTTTAATTCCCACTGCATCAAGCTGAGGGTGTTTTTTTTTTTTTTGCTTACAAAACAAAAAAAAGAAAAGTCAGAGAGCTGACCACACAGAAATGCAATAAATGAATACAGGAAAAGGAACACAGAAACGCCCACACACCTCCAGGTAGACACCCCAGGGCATGACCAGCGTGGCCAGCAGCAGGTCGGACACAGCCAGCGAGACGATGAGGTAGTTGGTGGTGGTCTGCAGAGCGCGCTCCCGCGACACCGCCACGCACACCAGCACGTTCCCGAACACCACGCAGAAGATCAGGAGCACCAGCAGCAGCACCGCGTAGAAGTTGTACGGAGGTGAGGGGGCTGACGGAGAGCTGGTGCAGTTGGAGGATGTCAGCGAGGGGGAGGAGGAGGAAGGGAAGGATGTGGGGGAGAATGGGGGGTCATGGGTGACAAAGATGGAGAAGTTGTGCTCGAGGGAGGAGAGAGGGAAAGAAGGAGGGGAGGTCTCGTCTGACTCGTTGAGTAAAGTCATGATCTTGCTCCGGTGGACATGGTCAGGCTGAAAATTGATGACACAAACAAAGGCAGAGAAAAATAATTACTCTGAGACCCTTCATGTTTTTCTGCAGACTCGATTCAGCGTTTATACGACAGACTCTGCAAAGATCGGCCTGTGAGTCTGACAACAGGGGATATAGAAAAGAAAAGGTTAGTGGGGCAGGACATCTGTCTTTCGTCTGGCCTCTGAGAGACCACTTAACAGGACACCACACACAGGACATGAATACAAACACCGCACCTCGCCTTAACACACGAGTACAGTCAAGGTTACCAGAGTTTGTCTAAACCACTGACTCAAACAGAGATGAGAGGTCTCTTAGATCTCTACGGGGTCTTTATGGCCCCCGGTGCTCGAAACTACTGTTGCTTTTACTGTCTTTGTAGAAGTAAAATCAATTAAACAAAGTCTCAACTTCACCCAGCGTTCTGAAGTACATCAGTCAACAGACTTAACAGGTTGGTTTCACAAAGACAATTCCTCATCTATCAAGATTTTATGTTTCCACCTGGCCTTCCATGAACACAAAACAAAAAGTTCAACAAAACGTTGAAACCCAGGGTGGGGCCAAAGGGATATCATTCTGTCCAGTATCTTATAGTGCATGCTTGATTTTTACTTAAAAAGCAGTCGTCTTCCCCACTGCCCCTGTTAACACATTGCTACGTCTCTTATTGTGTTCGTGTCAGCAACTGTTGACTAATGAAACCAACGACGAGATGCGAATTGTTTGCATGATAGCACAAACAAAAGGAGGAGCAACTTGTAAAAACCTTTCTCCACTGCACCAAACTCAAAAGGACCTTTGTCCTTCTGCACTTCTTTGTATTCATTACTGTTTTTCATATTTATTATTCACTGATTCACACACTTGTGGAAATACTGACTGATGGTGGGAATTGTTGGGTCTGTGTAATTATATCATAAAGAGTAAGTTCTAGACCTGCTCCATATAAAGTGTCATAAATGACTTTTGTTGTGATATGGTGCTATATAGAAAAAAAAATTATTTTACTTGAGCAGACAGATGGATCGTGGAGCAAAAGATTATGATATAGCAGTAGTTTGACAGGTTTCTTTGGATGATTTATTGCTCTTTTCACAAAAAAAAATGTAGTATTTAAGTACACTGGAACGGACAAATCCAAGCTGACCACAGACTGACTAAATTTGAAGTCTGGGGGTGGGAAGTGCTTGATGCTCATACGATGGACAGTTGAAGTGAAGTATGATTTTAAATGCATTCAGAAACAGATTTTGGTGGATAATTTAGCAAGATTGTAACATTTCCAGAGCTGCATGTTTTTTTCTTTGTTTAAAAATCAAATGCGTACATCTCCTTTGAAGAGCATCTGCCGTTCAACCTGATCTCAACCCAAACATACTGATGTTAGTCGGACCACAAGTAAAGCATCCATGAATCGCATGGTCGGCGGTTTGATCCCCGGCTCTTCTAGTCCACACGTCGAAGTGGCGTCGGGAAGCTGCTAAACACCAAACTGCTCCCAAAGGCATAGCCATCGGTGTTTGTTTGTGTGATTGATTAGATTAGATCCTGTTGAGCTGGATGGCACCTGACATGGAGGCTTCTGCCTTCAGTATATGAATGTGTGATTGAATGTGAATGAGGGTGGTTGGGAGACTAGAAAAGCGTGATGTGATTGCAGGTCCATTTACAGAAAAGCAAATATTTTCACTGTCAGCGAAAGGAAGAGACACAGAGGGTAAAAACAGAGAAACATCTTAATCCAGAGAATCTGTCATTTACAACAGATCGTCTGCGACCAAAACTTGCGCTTAAAAGGCACCATTAGTTACTAGCCACGTAAGGTTTATGTGTTTCTGCAGAGAGGAGACGTGATGATGATATATGAGAAGGTCCCCTTTCTTTTCTCTCTCTCCTCTCTATCTCTGTATCCTTCTGTCCTGATACACTACAACAACCAGGCCGTATAATAGCATGCAAAAAGGCGCATAGGAAGTTGAAATGGACTACTGACTTAATATCTCTCCTGTCTCTGTATCTGTAACACCACCACCATTCGCGTCATCTACTCACCATCATGTGTCTGTCGTATCATATCATCATTATCTGCCCTGCCCTGACCTGCGATATGCATTGCCAATCAACACATATCCAAGACGGCCTCACAAATCAATAATCCATCCCGCATTATCCTCTGTGGCACATTTAACAATTTCAAGCGGCCAGATATTGATTTGACTCAGTGGAGAATTTGATGGAAAGCATTATACAGACATCATCATTATAGTGGAGGTGAGTCCAGCCACTCTCGGGGGGGGCAACAGTGTGCAGGATTAAAGGGCAGGGTCGGCATCCAACCGGTGAAGCTCATTTCAAGCTTCCACGAAAGCAAGTGTGCGTCCGCTTATATGTCCTTCGGTGAACGAGTGGGAGGTTAATGGCTAATGTTAGCTGCTTTCATGAAAAAAAAAACAAAAAAACAATGCCAATGCTAATGCCATACTACTCCAAGTCAGCACTTCATTTTCTTGAATTATCATTCAGTTTTGTCTGGCCTGCTGCTTTGACAGGTTGGTCGCTGTTCTTTATTATTCCATCTGTTTATTCATACATACAGGCTGTTACTAAAATTCACTCTCACGTCGGGTTGCATTGATCTTTTAATTGACCAGTTTTGTTCCGTTAAGGTCATTGGATGAACTGACTGCATGATTGCTTCAGATCGTTTCAATAATTGTGCAGCAGATCTCTCTCTCTCTCTCTCTCTCTCTCTCTACGCTTCTCGCAACTTTTGCACAGGCTTTGCTCTCTCGACCTCGCGCTACCCCGGTGCTCTTCAAGGTTGTTGCCTCATTGTTTATTTTTTACATCCATACATTCATACCTGGACCCGGCAGGAAACGGTAATACTTGGTAGGTTGTGCACCTCATGCCCCAGAGTTTATTTTGAGCACAGTTGATGAAACAGTCTTTTTCATTCTTTTCATTCTTGCTACACTTTTGGTGCAGACAACCACAGAAATACATAAAGATTTTTATATGTGGTCAAAACTGCGTTGCAAAACATCCACACCGTGAGATTAATCGCTTAGTTGATTGGCACAATTGAATGAAAAAACAGGTAACAGATAAACTGCTAATGGAAAAAAAATGTTGCAGCCCTAAACTGAATCACTTGTTTGTTTGTTTTTTTGCAGCCAACCAAACAGTTTGAAAAGGTTCGTTCATTTTCAAGATAGCATGCTCGGTAACAATGAGGCAAAAAACCACAACATTATAGTGTTACTGAAAGGAAAAAAACAAACCTGGCTGACAACTTTCTTCCTGATGTGATTGTGGAGTTGAACTGAGTTCGTTTCACCTCAATTTCCTTCATAAATGAGATCATAGATGTGGTAGAGAGAGATGCCCCAAAGACAGAGTGGCACACCGGGAAAGAGCTGTTAATCAGTGACAGACTGTGCTTGAGTAAAGCCGCAGAGTCAAAGCAGGAGAAGACAGAGTAACCATGAGAACTAGCTGCGTTTTATTTTGTTTGTGATTGGCAAGAGGCGACACATTAAGACAGCTGTGAGCATTGGTGCGAGTGCGTTTGCGTGTGGGACAAAAGCCAAGATCAAAGTTTGAAACGGACTGAAACTGTCTCATTGCAATGATAATGACCTGAAATAATGAGAAATCATCTCCTTGTGTCCGAACTAGATGGTGTTACATTATTTAATAGACTCGGAAAAATGTACGCATTCAGAATAAGGAAAAATATAATGATTTCTCCCCTGTGCTCACATTGTTTTTCATCCCTCACCACATGCCAGTGCAGTCATGCCAGCCACACTGTGAAAAAGCTGCTACTTGAAGAACAAAACAACAGCACGCGGTCAGGAAATAACAAAGCCTCAATGATGTCATCAATTAAAACACTTACCACTTTAACACAATTAACACACATTGAAGAGGGCAGTTTGACAGCAGGAGGCATCTTGTGTCTAATAATTGGAACTTTTGAAATGTAAAATATTTACATATTCATAGATCCTGTTTTTTTGAATGGGCAAAAAGTTCTAGATGACAACTGCTTTTTTGGTGAAAAAACAAATCAAACACAAATCATTGTCTTTTTCAATTTTAATGTGTCTTGTATCTTTTAACAAGTCGCTTTAGTTGTCTGAACTTCATCATAGCGGTGGTGCTCACACTGTGTGAACTGCTTTTGTTCTGCCTGCTGTTTTATGTTATATGGCCCATTTTAGAAAGCACTAATAAACTGCATTTTGTAGTTTAAGTGCGAGGACTTCATTTCACAGCCTCTTAATTTCACGAAAGACATCAGAATCAATAAAGGCATCATTCATCTGATCAACAAAATCTGCTTCCTACACTTCTCAAAAGATCACTTTGATTCAGCAATGAAACACTGGATGCTATGAGCCATTTCTCAGCCTGGCTTCAACCTTCAAATAATAAGACTTAAGGCATAACACAGCTGTAATTTCAAACTTTATATAAGAGATTATTTTAATTCATTGCTCATAAATTCCAGCCAAGTGACTAATTTTTACTGATTTTAAGGGTCACCCTGTTTGAGTCTAATTTGCACTTGTTTGTCCTGCTACATGACTACAGTGATACCATGGGAGTTTTTTATTGATCGTAAGGGGAAGGCCATCATTAACGTCATTTTATTGATTTATTTTCAAAGCAGGGTCCAATGATCCCTGCCCTGAGAAGTCGATTTAATTTCACACATGGACGCCACAGTCAGGCTACATTACTGCGCACACCTGTCTTCAACATGCATACACAAGCTCCAGCAGCTGGCTCTCTGAGGTCAGGGCTTCAAATGTCATTTGATTTTCTAAGTTGTAATTCTTAAGGTCATATTCGATCAGATCACATCGCCTTAAGGAAACGCTTGGCCTGAAAATGGCCCTAAAACTGAAGTTGTTTTGCTGTGTCTGCATGACTTTTCTTCTGACAACTTATATAACTATTTAAACTCCCTGTGCTGCGTCGTGCTTTTTTTTCTGAGTGCTTTTCATACTTTCAATCACCATAAATGTAATTTATTCTCATGCATGGATGATCACGGAAAAGGCAATTTATGTGGATGTTTGTGAATGCTCCTAAGCAGATGAGAGTCTCCCAAACTCCCGAACAAGCTCAACGCACAAAAAGACTAAATTTGTGCAGTGAGGTGATGTGGTGGAGAGTCAGAGGACAGCGGCTAAAAATGAAGTTTGTGGCACGGAAGCAAAGTCCGCAATGTTTTATTCTGCATCTCAGAGTTTGATCTCCTTTGTCAAACTTTGACAAGACTGCGCTGTCCAAGAAACAAGCAGCAAAGTGACACAGAGCCCAGATGTTCCCTGAAATGCAAGATGTTACACCGTGATTAAAGCAGCTATTCTGATTCAACTCCCTTTGTTGCTGTTTTCTTTGAACAGATTTACATTCATTATGTTAAGAGCAAAGTCTAATTTGAGTCTGAGCCACACTATTAACATCACTTAGGAACTGCAAAGGGAGATATACAATGTACGCATGTAAAAGCAACGTTGTACTCTGTATTTTCAGAATAATCCAGCAGGGGCGGTGTGTTTGGAGATAGCACAGTGATATACACAATTATCAAAAAAAGATCTCTTGTTATGTGGGGAACACAAGTCACCTACGTGCATTTTAATTAGTCATTTTTAATCAGAATTACATTGAATAACTTTACATCACGGCCTTTGCCTTCAAACAGAGCACCGATACAACGGTCAATTTACCATCTTCACTCTGCCCCCATCACTGCTTCAGGCGCTGTTGCAACATTTGCTTTTGTGGCCTACATATTTAAAAATGCATGGAGTGAAATGCATAATGAAAAGAGAATGGTCTCTGTTGGAAAAACATTTTGCCATATTGCTCACTCCTGGGCAAACCTAGAATTTCAGAATCAAAAAGAGTAGAAATGTTGCTCACACTGGCCCTAATTAGGAAGAGTAAAAAAATTCATGCAGATTAATTAAAATTGTTATGATGTTTAATATTAGAAAGAAATTGTCTCTCATTTTCCCTGCAAGAGACAAGCTTGTTTCTTTTGGTGCTGTGCGCAAAGATTACATGACAGTTAAATTACAGCTTCCTGTCACATTTCATTTTATTATGAACCGACCTCTCACTCCTTCAATCCTGATGTCCTTTCTTATCTTGAATCTCCCTTCTATAACATCCCCTTGCCTTCGTCCTTCCACACTCTCCTCTTATGTCCTCCTCTCCCTGTCTAATCTCCAGTTTCTCCTCTTCTTTGGCTCCTCTCTGGAGACACTCGACAGGTCTATTACATCCTTGGTCTTGTCTGCCCCCAACACTGCTGAAAAAAAACACAAAACAACAACAAAAAAAAGACTCCTTCAAATTTTGTCCCAGCTCTGCTACGGCTATGCATTGGCCTGCAATAAATCTTTCATTTCTTTCACTGAGAGGCAGGAAGGAGTCGCGGCCGCCGGGAGTGATGTGGATGCTCAGCTGCAGCATAATCAGCTCTCTGCTGAGTTTTGGGCCAGAAAATATTCACTGTTGCTTCACTTCTCAAGCACCGCTCCTGCTCTCAATCACTCCCAGAACTCATGCTCCTTTATTCGTCTGTTTTTAACGAGCGGCTAGTGACTTTTGCAAACAACTAAAATTTTACATGGGCTTGTATTAAGTTTTACAACACAAAGAAGAAATAAAAAAGCAAAACAATGTAGTCTTTTCTTTTTTCCATTCAAAGGATGCCAGTGAACTTGTTTTATACAGCAATCAATTTTCTATTTCTTTTTCAGGAAGAAAATCCAACAGGGATTTGTTAGAAGAGCAGCCCCTCAGAACTACAGCTGTTTCGTGTGGGTCTCTCCAAGCCTTACACTTCTCTAAAACTACCACCATATGCTAATACACACTCAGTCAGCAGCCTGTGCACACCACGGCACCAATGAACTGACTGACTGCACTGTGATTCGTCAGACCTTACACTACACCTGCAGACTTCAAGTGTTAATGAGTGAGAAGGGGGGAGGGAAAGACAAGTTGCACCTTCACATCATTAGACACCCTACTGCATGTCAAATAGTGTGAAACTGAGCAAAGTGAAGGCAGACTTTGTCTGCGAGAGTTATGTTCAGACAAGATATTGAGACACACCATAATCAATAAAACATCAGTTCCACCTAAACCTCTCCTGTAATAGGTAATCTGTCAAAGACATGATGGAAGGGATTAATTAAACCACAGTGGAAAGCAAAGACGTAGCGGGGATCCAATTTGTAACACGATAAACGCTTTCTTTTGCGAGAACTCGCAAAAAGCACCGTGATCTCCGCCGTGATTCGATGTCTTGCCTGATCGATTGGCAGGTCAGCGAGTCAGAGGGAATCCTTTTTAATTTCAACAGCGAGTCACATGAGGAGACCTACACCCGAGGGCGAACCAACCACCAACATCTTTTATTCAGGAGGCAATTTTCTACCATCTCCCCATCTTTTATTTAAAATGAGAGACTGCAGCTTTTTTAAATCCAAGTGATGCGTGCCTCATGTGCCTGCAGACTTGAAATTAAATCGCCCAGCGGATTAAACTAATGCACGATCACACTCCTGGGTGTTGAGGAGAAAGTGCTTCAGTGTTGTGTGATAACCGAGAGATAGCGGCAAAGGCCCGCACAACTCTTCCCATCTTCTGTTGGAGAGTTTCATACACATTCAACGTAAGATCTTGACGTCACAGATTTGTTCCCACGGACGGCAGACACATTAAATGAGTCCGAATATCGGCCGCTACACTCTTAACCACATGTCTCTCTGCCAGGTAGTTTCAGCTGTCTCTCACTTCAGTCTACTCAGGGAACTGCAGCATGTTTCTCTCAAGTGAGCCTTATTATCCAGAGAGAGCCAAACATGATGACACTTTCGCAGCCTTTTGGCCACCAGAGGGTATCACAAATGAGAAATTCATTAAAAGGGTATTATAGTGTCTGTTGATTCAACCGCGTCGGAGACCAGATGGTTTTTATTCCATCAAGGCATCATTACATCAGAGCCTCAGTGGGCGATAAAGTAATGTACACAATCAAATAAAAATGCAGTGTGGTAATTCCTTAAAACACTAATGTGGATGCTTGTCCAAAAGGGAGTAGTATAAAAATTTGGAGCCTCTCTACAGGCACACAATCGGACCAAGGGCAGTCATTAAAATCAAACTTTTGAGGTGAAAATAAATAAATAAATAAATAAATAACCATGACCATTTTAGTTTGTCCTCTGCAAATATTTTAGCAGAAAAATAAGGTGTGCTACTGGTACATGAGTAGCTCTTTAACACTATATCTATATCTATTTCTATAGATATAGACACACACACACATAAATGGTCCACACTGCTGTTAAAATATTTCAGTATATTAATTAATATTACAGTTTTATTGTGGATAGATAGATAGCTTTATGTTGTTTTTAATCTATGGTTTCATTTTATGGGTAGTTTTTTTTTTTTTTTTTTTACATTTTGGTAATTTTGGTAAAACAATTGAGCCTTGAACCTCCAGTATGTCCTTACAGTTTGTTACGCACTGTATACTATATATTTTTTATCATCCATACTGTATGTCAGTGACATCTTTAAACTGAAAATATAACATTTCACTTTATGATGTTTTTAGCACACAGTACAGCTTGAACCTGTTCTCTGGTGCTCAGCAGCCTAATGAAAAAGTCATTTATCAAACACAGAAACAATGTGGACAACATTTTTTGTTTGTTTGTTTTACTCCAGCAGAAAATGTTCAATTCTTCCACAATATCGCCAATATATAAGAAAAGGACAAATTGGTCATTAAATCGTTTAAAAGTCACATCAACAAGTTCCCCACAGAGACTATACATACACACATTTACATGCTGTTTCGTCTCAATCGACGCTGCGATTAAACTCGGTTGTTGAAGCTGTTTTTCAGCCCTTAAATCACTCACCCTGTCCCGGTGAGCTGCTCACAGTCAGGTCCGCTCTCCTCTCACCGGCACCGGGCGCTCCGCAGCCTGTGAGCCGGCGCCGTCCCATCTGAGTATTTACGGCCGAACCTCCCACCTGGACCTCCGCCGCTCAGTCGCCGCTCCTCACAAATATAGTTCCCCTCCTCTCCGGGGGCGGTCGGCGGTGGAGCCGCGGACAGCGCGGCGGGAGTCACACAGCCGCGGAGAAGGAGGGAGAGGAGGAGGGAAAGAGTTGGAGGGGAGGGGTGGAGAGTTTGGGTTGTTTGTATTTGAAGTAAACAACTAAAGTCGCCATGGCTGAGCTGTACTGGCGGCAGAAACACTGTACTTCAATTGGCCGAGGTTAATATTACAGAAGAGAGGAGTGAAAAACACATAAAGGATTTCCTGTGCATTTTGTTAAATATGCTTATCGGCTTTCTGGGGAAGAATTAGGTGAGAAAGGTCAAAAATAGCAGTTTTACACCTGTCTCTGCTAAATATAAGGCTAAAGCTAACAACCGGTTAGCTTAGCTTAGCACAAAGACTGGAAACAAATGGAAACAGCTAGCCTGGGGGAGTAACTTCCTGGAGGTTTAAGTGGTTGCCAGGCAACTGCAAAGAGCCAAGAGATAGCTGTGCACAGAACAGGTAAAATGGCTAATTCAATTTTTTTACATTATGTGTATTTGAAATCTAACTTACACTTTTGAAAAAAAAAAAAAAAACAGAATACTAAGGAGCTTCTTAGTGGTCCCATCTTTTTTTTTAAATTAATAATTATTCAATTATTCAATTACAGTGTGCTCAGGTTTGACTCGTGTGCTTATTTTGTAAAAGAAGTACATGACTACTCATTGTTTCGTAAAACCAGAAAAAGCAATTTCGACAAGACACTTTATGACTAGCTACATTTATTTGTTATTTGTTCACGTCATCATGGAAAAGGATTCAATATTTAAGTTTTAATTCAGTTTTTCCGATGCATTATGGAGCTTTGATGTCTTAGCAGTCATGGTTTTCTTCTTTTTTTATAGTGTTGTGTGCAGGATTTAAGTATTTTGTATGTATGTTTTACCTCCAATGAGGTATCTTCCAGGTATCTGCCAAGATAAAGTGTGTGGGGGGGAGGCAAACGGGAAGTTTGTCCAGGCAAACTGTTCAACATATATGAAGAATAGTGTCTCTAATAAATAGTCGGTGGATTTTTGCTTAGGAGTTCTTTCAAGTCATAGCTGCTTTTAAAATATGAAACTGAAATAACTGTGTAAGAATACTGTCTTCATTTTCGCTGATTAGTGCTGCAGATGTTCTTTTCATGAAACTTTCAAAAAATGATTTGGAAATAACGGACCAGTAAAACAGAACAAAAACAAAAATGCATCACAAACAGACAAGACAAAAAACGAAAAGAAAACTGATATTTTATCCACTTGAACAGTTCAAGATTAGCTCAGATCCACATGCCGTAACATGCAAATAATGAGTAATAAATCAGGGATAGGAGTCCAGCAGTACAACACTCTGCAGCATGACAAATCATGTTTACCTTTAAGTAGCAAGTAGATTTTGCCAATATTTTAAGTGCAGTACTAACACACGGTATTTTCATAGTGCGGCATTGCAACTTAAATCAAAATACTTCTTTCCCCATGGTGGCTAATTATGAAAGAGTGAAGGGAATGAGGACACAGAAAAGTATTTGGTAGTGTAAACTCCAAAAACTAGATAATACTGGGCAACTGAGTGCCCTTATTTGAGGGCATGATTAAAATGTTGCTGCTGGGTTTTGTAACAGAGCCAGCATCATGCCAAGAATTTTGAAAAAAACATTTTTTTTGTTAGCGAGTACCTTAAAATGAATCAAACTTTATTCATAAAACTGGTCTTCATATATTCACAGAATATATCTATAAAGAGCAGTTTCATGAAAAGGATTGATAATCTTTTTAAAAAGTCAACTTTAAGATATAGCAATGAGTCAATTAATATTTGCTTGAATTCCTCCCTAATATGAAAGCAATTTTTTCAAGTTTTAATTTACTGTGATGGATGGATTACTTTTAACATACATACATATACACATACACACACACACACACACACACACACACACTCACATACATATACATATCTATGTAGGTAGGTAGATAGAACAAGAAATGTCAGCCAGAATACTGGTCATAAATATTGCTTTAACTGGCATGAATTCGAGGGTGGGGTCATGAATCCAGGGGGTAAGGTCAATCATTGTACTTGAACATTTTGAGTTATTTTACACTTCTTGTCCACTACACGGACAGAAGCAAATGCTGTCTTTTTACTCCACTACATCACTTTAAGGCTTTAGTCACTAGTTAATTTGCAGATTCATATACAGACATACACATAGATAAATACAAAATATAATCAACACATAAATTATGTATTATTACAGATTAAACAACTCAGCATCATATTGTGTATTCAAAAGTAATTAATTAAAGCATTTAAAAACATACAATAATGCACTAATTGTGATAATAGTAAAAGTAATATATTACAATGAAAAGCGCGATTCTGCATGAGTCCTTGTGTGAATGAGTAAATCAGGATGCTCAACCTTTTGTAGTTGTACTAAAATAATGTAATATTTCAAATGCATGACTCTTACTTTTGTCAGAGCATTTCTACAGATCTTAGCAGTCCTTTTTCCACCACTGCTAAATAAAGTGTGGATGACCTCGAGCAAGTGATCATCATTAAGCAAGCAGCCCTCGATAAACATCTGCTCTGCTGTGCCTCATCATTTTTTTGTTTTTACAGATCAAAGATGTTTAACTTGCATTGCACGATTTCCCTAAAGCTTCTTTTCATTTTCAACCACTGCGTTGACTCAGTCCAACTTATCACAAAGTGGACCATTAAAAAAAACAACAAAAAAAAAACAAAGAGCCAAACTCCTTGCATTCTGGAAAGTTTGCAGCTTTTGACCTTGCACAATCCCTGAAACACCTCCAGCCAGCAGGTTCCCCTCTTTTGAATTTGCAGGAGCATCTGAGCCTTCTAGGGAAAAAAATTCAGCTCTCAGGGGCACAGTACATGAGTTGAACCTTTGACTGAATCAACTCTGTAATTAAGGTGTTGCATAAGGTCAGTCTGTTCATCAATACTACACTGTACACTGAAATTAAAATTCAGTGTGAGTAACCTTCCACTTTCTTTTTTCCATCACGCAGTGCTTGCATGGTTATGTGAGTGAAGAGAACATAATTTTTTGGCTAGCTGTTGCCTGAAAGCTATCATAGAGAAATTTAAGACTATAGCTCTGGCACAAAAGTAAATTGACCCCAATATACTGGAGAGCTCACTCAGGCCTCAGTGGGTTTGCTTGGAGGTGTTTGTGTTGAGGAAAAAAGTTGTGTCGAGTTTCAGTCCAGGGCCAAGTGATCTGCCTCTTTACAAATGTCCCTGTTTTATTGTAACAACACTGAATCAAGGTAGATTTAATGTGGCAGAAAAACTTTAAAAGGTCAAAATGAAAACATGTCTCCACAAAATGGATTAAATTTATTACAAATATAAAATACTTTTTTTTTCCATTAGTATTCACCTCAACCAAGTCAGTGCTTCAGGAAGAACAAAATGACAACAAGAAAGAAGAGGGAAAACAAACTATCAGAGGGAATTAAGAATAGAAATCTTATAATAATTAAAGAAAACAATCAGTTGAAGACGCCCATTACTGTGTGCCTGTGATAACAAGGATTAAAACTAGAAAGCCAAATAACATTTGGGTATCTTAGCAGTCAGGCAAGGTCATTGCTAAAATTCACAGGGGACATAAAAATTCTAAGAGCACAGCATAAATCTGACTGAAAGAGATCAAGGTGACAAAAATAAGGTGGAGACGCCGCTGTTTGAACAAAGTCAATTTGAAAGCAGCCCGTCCCTCTCTGCCATCCTGACGACAGATATGCACGGATATGAAATATGACATCATCTCAGGATGATGCCGTTAGCAGCTGTAAATTTTCCTGCTTACAGAGTTAAATGGATTTGACCTCGCACTCTCTCCTACTCATGAAAAGCAAATCAGTGCCTTATACAAGGTTGTAGGAAGCTGTAATAAGATGCCTCGAAGTTGCTGGTATGTGTGTGAATTCACCTTACACAAGAGGTGCAGCAGAACAATCTGATCCTTGGCCTCTTTAAAAAAAAAAAATAAAAAAAAATGCACCCAGACCTTTCCATCTTTCTTGTAGCCCCTCTTCACTGCATCCGCCCCTCCTTCCCTGTCTCTTGTCCACATTTCAGCTTTCTAATCCCCTTGACTGAAGAGCAGAAGACCCAGTGGCTCCAGGGCACAAAGCAGGACGCGTAAATTAGAGAGAGGGGAGAGGACTCGAAACGAGGGAAGGAATGAAAAGGAAGAGTTCCTCTCGAGCTGCTAACACAGACAGGAAGGCATAGCAAGGGATGAGAGCAGCATAATGAATAAAAATGAGAACAATATCTTTAATTAAAATGCTTTTTTTATTATTTAGACAAAATAATTAAGCACTATAAGAACAAAGTTGAAGACAGAATTAAACAAGCTACTTTCGCCAGGCAAGCGGGCCGTAAGCCCAACATTTCATCGTATCTGAAAAAGCATTTTAGAGATCTCGAGTGACGCAAAACACTGACATCCGTTTTATGTCTTCGCATCTGTCGAGCCAGTCCATCTCTTGAAATATTAATTCTCCAACACGAATAAAACCAAATCACAAACTCGTATCAAAATTTAACAACCCAAATAAATCCAACACTTCACCATTCTTAGCGTTTAGTAAAATAAAAGGAGAAAAACAAACAGTGCCCCAGAACTCTTGTCCATTTCAAAAAATTTGTTGTTCTGGTTTTTGCATGGCTGCAGTACGACTGCAGCCGTAAATAAACCTTTCACCTGACTTTGAGCTGGTCTCAAAATGGTCTGCCCACTTACACAAGTCAGCGAGTGTTATCAGTGCCGCTGGCAGTCAGGCCGGGTGATAACTCATTTCCAGACAGAGCCTGAGGTAGCCGAGGTGGGCAGCAGCAAGCTGCAGCACAGGAGCTGAATGGTTCAAACAAGTCCTGAATCAGAGAGCGTGTGCTTTGTTCATGAGGCAAAAGTGACTGAGCAGCACACTGACGACAGATGTTACTAGAACGAACAACCTTCAAATAACAAAAGCTAATAACAAATCTGAACCTACTCCTAACATTAAGCTCATTAATCATTTAAATAGACCTGTGGTGAAAACATCTGAGCACTGGAGACATTTCAGAAACAGCATGTATAAAGCCAATGTCATGGCATTATAGAATGATAATCAGTTTATTGCTTTTATGGAAATGAAATGGTGAATCTGATAAAAAAAAATGCATGTCTATGGCTTTCCCTGTTGCCTCTTGGTCAGGTTATGAAGAGTGAGGGTGATCAGCACACACCTCCATGTGTACAGTGTATTGTTCAGGGGACGACAGAGTACGGCTGATAGGGCAGCATCTTTTGTCGTTCATTGATCGCGTAAATCCAGGCGGGTTTGACGAAGTTCAGGTTGCTGTTCTCCATCAGCGCCTGTAATGGAAGAGACATCGCTGCATTACAAAATGGATAGACGGGACGAGGTGGAAAGCCTTTGAACCACTGAAAGCTCGGACTGTATAACTAAAACGGCTAATTCAGATGCTAACAAGGCCCTTAAATGGCTGAAAACCATTTCTGACCCACAACTTCAAATAACTGATTCAAAAGGCACTTGGTCAGAACACTGCTACATTTACACTGTGATGGTTAAAATACTCAGGTTCCCAATTTGCGTTTTTGCTTTTATTTGATTATACCTTGACAAATGATAAGTGCTTACTGCTCAAAAATGCGCTCGTACTGTTTGGCGTGACATGTTCAAAGGAGTTTCTTTTTTTCTTTCCTCAGGTGTTTTGAAAAGATATTTTTCAGCCATGCTCTTTGTATAATTGAGCATTAAGTTTCCTGAAGCAATTACCTTCACAGAGTTGACTTGTCGGTGGAAATGAAGAAAAAGCATGCATACACACATGTTCAAATCCTCATGAGCGCAAATGCTCAAGGTTAAGCTCGGGTGAGACGTGATTATGTTGCTGTGTCTATCAAAGAAATGTAGTGCCAATGGGAGAAAGAAGAGAGGACTCAACTTACATCTTCAAAGGAGTCATGCCACCCTTCGCTGGTCACCACAAACTGCACCTTCTCTGTCATGTAGTCCTCAATCGCTCTGCAGCAAAGACAGTATTGTGTTTTTAAACGTTTAACTGTGCAGATCTGCTTTTCACACTACATCGTTTGTTCACTGTGAGCTTCCACAGGCCGACTGGAGTTGCACTGGGTTACTTTGAGATGTCTTTCTCACCCATTAAAGGCGACGATGTATCGCAACAGTAGCCGCCTCTCGTTGTTAGGAAATTTACCGTAGAGGAAAAAGTGCTTTCCGCTCAGGAAGTCTGGAAGAAATGAGAAAAAAGGGAAGAGAAATGGGCTGAGGGGTTGATGACTACACAATATGCAGGAGTAATGATCACTACTCTTTGACAAAGGGGGGAAAAGGAGACAAGCACCAAAGAAAACGATACACATTTTGATGTTTGTGTGTGGCTCTCAATGGCAGAAAGCCATCCAATTACTTTCTGTCAGTGTTCGCAATGTCCGACAAGAAAGAAAGGACATCTGTTCCTGTGACTGAAACGGGAACAGACAAAAGACACACAGGGACATGGAGATGAGAACAAAGAGAGGAATACCTGGTAGCTCAGGGATGGGATGATCCTGTTCAGCCTCTGCGTCTGTGTTTTCATCGGTAGACCCCCCGTATGGATCCTCCTCTTTCACCACCTTCCCTGCTGTTTTCTTCTGTCGGCGCTCGTTCTCCACCCTGTTGCAAAGACAGAAAATGCACTTGTTGTATAGTTCATGCAACACGTTTTTCATGTATGCCTTTCAAAGGATGACACCTCCCAGTTTGCCACCTTTGGCTTTTTTTTTTTTGTCTTGTCTGAGCATTTCTTCTAATTGTCATCACAGCAGAGAATCTCTGCTTATTTGGGGCTAATGAATATCTGTTAAAGAAGTAATTAAATCTCTCTATCTTATCCTAACCATATCATCACAAAAGAGAAATCTATTCATGGCTAAATTGACAACTACTTCTAACAGTCCCGTCAATTTAATGATGATTGTCTCTTTTGTATCAATGGGCTTTGTAAAAGATTATCTTGAAAGAGAAAACCAGTTCAAAACAAACTTAAATGGCTTAAGGCAGTATTAGTCAAATTTTCTCAGTACCAGTGGAAGAAGTTAACACAACACTGACATGTTTTTTTGTTTTTTTTTTTAAATGAGAGCGCTTTCTCACAGATCATCTTAAATGTGCATGGCTTAAATATGTGGCTTACTGAGGTTCTTGAGTAATCAAATGTCGACTCAAGTCAAAGTAGAATTACTGATTTTTGGATGAATCATTGGTTATTTTACTAATGGTGCATGAAGACGACACATATGGAGTCAACGACCATTAAGGACACAGGAGAGCAAACTCGTCAATATTACAAAGCAGGATCATTGACATCATTTTGTTTACCTCTGCAGCTCGTCCTCCGTGTCCACGGCAGAATCGTCCTCATCACCTCCTGTGAAATAAAGTGTTCATTTGTCAATATGGTAAAGATTTACCTACAAAACTCAGTCAGATATGTCAGTTTTGAAAACTGACAGGTCCTTATTTCAAGGCTGGATAAGGCATTGCTGAAACAAATATTAAAGTCATGAGTATAAAAAGTTTCATACATTTATAGTTTACCACACAAGGTTTGTTGCTAACCAGTACCTTAAATTACTATCTCTGCTCTCTGGCCCCAATCTTAAAACTAATTATCTATGATAATCAAATGTCAAAGAGCTAAATGTGCTATAAATTTCTGGTTAATTTGGGAAGACTTTAATCTTGCTATTATGTTTTCTATCAGATACTATGGATCTTAAATTTTCATTATGCATGACAGGCAGTGGGAGATGCCAGGTGAATGCACATTTCCCTGAAACACATAAGCAGTTGCTGACACTTTTTACCACCATTAACATACAATCCTGTGCCGCTGTATGCGCGCTTACTGGGTCAGTGTTTGTTGTGTGTCCTCACTGATGCACCTCAGCACTTTACTTCTGGCCTCGCATTAACATAGAAATGAGAATCATGCACAAGTCCCTTCATAGCGATTACATCCTGCCTCCATTCTTGCTTCTCCCTCAAACAGTGTCTACAGTCTTGTCCTTTTTTGCAGTGGCATAGTCAACTCATCCATTTCCAAGTGCTTCATAAAGGTGATCCCTTTTGTCTAATCCCTGGGCTCTCGCATTGTCCCCATGCCCCCACTCATTTCATTCAGTCCTCTTCAGCTTCAGCGCTTCAGCGCTTCCCTCCCTCTTTACGTATTTTAGCAAATAGAATGAATCACTTCCCCTCCCTCGGAGCAATTACAATTCAGCTCTTGGATCGTCACAATACAGACAAGTAAATAAATAAAAAGATAAATACACTTATACCCTGCTTTAATTTCCAAGTACCTTTACTTAATTTAAAGAGCTGTCATCCTGTTGGTTTGTTGTTGCCCTCCTGTGTCCTGTGCCTAGTTCATCCAGTTTATTTGTGGTGTATGACCTTGAGGCAGTGACGAAATTAAGTATGCTAAGCGCTGATTTTCAAACAGACACCAAAGATTACTTAATAAAAAAACACAGGATTCATTTATGAAAGTCTTTCTGGTTTCTGATATGCTACAGTTGGTTGTGTTAATTTGTTGTTACTGATCTGTTATAGCTCAGGCACTTTTGTTTTGTTTTGGGACAAGACTTTATTTGTACCCTTGACTTTGACTTTAAAAAAAATAGTTTACACAAACTGTACATTAGTAGTACATTACACAAACTGTTACCTTTAAGTTCACTTAAGGGAGTTGAAAATGCACTCAAATAATTAGGCTCTCCTATATGATTCAGAAGAAAACACTTGTTTTAATCTTCAACACATATAATTTAAGTTTGCAAACATTTCCTTGTATTTGGTAGCTGTCGCACTATATCCAACTTCAAGTGCCTCTCGAGTCTTAGCTGTCATTCTTTCATTACCTCTATTTCACCTTTTCAGCAGGGCAACCGCCCACTTCGCCCCTCATGCTTTCACTCAGTCTGCCTGTCTCAGGTGAACTTTGGCTATAAGTCAATTGAAAAACACAATTTAAGACTTCGTAAAGCTGTAATCTTGTAGCTACTTTTCAGAGCAGTAGTGTTTGCTTTCTCTTTTCTCCCAACAAGTCTCTGCGGTACCCAAAGAAAGGAAGACAAGTGTGGAGTCATTAAAGTGGCGATGCCGATGTTGACTGAATCTTAAAAGGAAATGTCAAGTACAGTTCAGTTACATTTCTTCACAGTGGAACTTTCTCTTAAAGTAGTTTGATGCAAACCTGGTTCATCCACATCAGTGGAACCACCATACTCATCATCTTCAATCCTGTTTTCTGGTGTCTTTTTCGGGGTCACTTGTCTCTCCTGCTTCTGTGGAGTCTGCAAAAACAGCACAGACAGAGAGTTAAAACTGACTGACTGTTACAAACTGGAAAAATGACTCATCATTAGATCATTTTTATAAGCTCCTTTAAAAAACAAATTTACCTTTGTGTTCATTTCCTCTTCGCTCTGGTCGTCGATTTCCATTTCGCTCTCCGAGCTCGACTCTGCTCCATCCATCAAATACCTGGAGAGAGACAAAAGGCGCTTGAACAAAATGTGTCAGGATGATTAAAGGCCAGAGGGAAAAGAACACCTGCACAATATATATCTTGCTCCCAATCAGCTTTACTTGTACAACGTTTCAAACCGCAGTGGGCCTTTATCAGGCAATAGTGGAACGAAAGGTAAGTTCAAAGTGATGGTATTATTTTTCACCAGACAATCAATGTCCTGATGTTTAAAACATTCCCCCTGCATGTATATCAAAGACTTTGAAGTTTATATGCTGGAAGACAAGTCTGATCTACTGCAGAGGGAGGAAAATAAATGTTTGAACTTGTATATTAACCAAAGCCCAGAACAACCCACTCATAAATTAGGCCTTTGTTCCAGTAAGCTAACACCCTTTTTCTTGTTTTGCAGTCACTCCCAGTTAAGGGTGGCTCATCAGCCATTTGAAACTATTCAGAGCGAATGCTGCCTACCCGCTCCTTCTGCCAGTAGCATTTGCTGTAAAATACAACAGTGGTGGTGCTGGAGGATTGGAGTGACAGTGCACTGCATTTCACATGCACCACCAGGAGGAGGAGAGGAACAGTATGAATCTTTGGAGATCAGAGGCAACAAAAGAAACAAGGGCAAACACTGATGTGACCTTTTCAAGGAGAAACACACTGATGATTTACAGAGCAGTTTGGACTGACACTTAATTTGCTTGTCATCTGTCGAACAGCAGACTTCATCCCAGGTGTCAGGTGTCATGCCAATCATTTTTAAGGGCAAGGCAGCACCCTGAGGGAAAAATATAATGGATCTTTACTTCACTTCTAAGACCTTTAATGCCCCATGTGACATCAAGTCGATGTAAATATATGCACTCACTGAATCTATAAACAAGAAAGCACTGAAATGTAAAATGGGATACCTCTGCCCAGGCAACCCAATCGCTCAAAGTCGCATTTTAAGAAGAAGACTTTTTTAATTTACATTTAGATACAAATCTGAATCAGAAAAGGGTGTCAGAGATGATGGAATAATGTGAGTTTGTTTCCATATGAGTTATTTAGACTGTTTAAAGCTATACAAAATGTGAAAAATACTGAGAAATAAACAGAAACTGGAGAGCAAACAAAGCCTCCTTAGCAGATGATTAAACAGTCAAGTAAAATCTGAAAATAGATAAAAGCAGCTAAAAAAAAAAACACATGTACACAAAAAGAGCGTACAATGAGGACATGACATTTCTCCTCACACCGTCTATATATTCAAGTGCAGAATCCCACAGTGTAATCATTTCTACTAACACTGCAGGACACTGTTTACTGACCTATGCTCACCTGTTTTATAAAACTCACCCAGGAAATTAGAAAAATGGAAGAGGACACTGTGGGCAAAGGGAGTAAATGCAGAACCTGTTGTCTGACAATAAGTCCTGTTACCTTAAAAATACACCAACATGCTTGATCTGCTCTGCTAAAAAAAAAAACTGGAGTCACGTGAGAGCTGTATGAGAGCTGAAGCGCTTTAAATCTGAGTTTTTGAAGTTGAGGGCCGGTTCCTAACAGTCCTAACAGGGGAGGCTCAGTGAATGGAAGTGAATAAATATTACATTCGTTATCCACGGGAGATCACACAGAACAGCCTAGTTCTGGTAAAAGAGGTAGTTCAGAGATAGAGTAGTTTGTGGTTTGGGGAGAATAGATTGCTTTTACTGTTTTTCCACTTTCAAAGAGTCCGAAACTTTAAAAAGCCTCAGGAGAGACCCTATATTTATGGATGGTGTAGTATAAGGTTATGTCAAACAGCAATATGTTTTGTTGAGTGTCTAAATAAGACATTCACTCATGATCCACTAGCCATCCAGGAGTTCAGTGAAACAAAGCAACTAAACTTATAATTGATAATTAGTCATTTTTTAAAATCAATGTAATAATGACATATGTGACTAAGTGCTGGTTTCTTCCTATGACAATAAACTAATTATTTTTGACCATTGATTAGACAAACAACAACTTAAAAACATCACTGTGGACTCTGGGAAGTTATGACAGACATTTCTTCCACTACTTTCTAAGAAATAATAGACTAAAGACTAATCAATAACAAAAACCGTTAATTTGCAGCCCTTAATTATACTTTCACATCTATCAGCAGCCTTACCGTCACAGCACAACTCAATGAGGTCACGTCAACAGGGCTCACAAAAATCACTAAGTCGTAAAAATCTACTGTTGTAGCAGACGTGTTACAAGAGGACCATGGCAGCTTTTTGCTTCCTTTTGTCTCTCAACTACAAAGCATGAAACTTAAAATGGATACCAATATTTTTGGCCATTTCCCCACTGAAATTATTTTCCCTTTATTTCTTGATGAAAAAATGATAATGATAAAAAACTTTTTAATCACTATTTATCTTAAGTTGTAAATTTGTCACTGTAAATTGACTCACCGTATAAAGTTAGACAAGGATCTAGCAGAAAGCAGACATCAGTATTATCCTTTAAGAACCTGTTGCCCTTGGATAGATTTTTCACTGAACAATGAAATCGATAAAATAATCAGCAGATTAACCAAAAATGAAAAGAGCCCTTCACTCAATTTTTTACACTATGGCTCTATACAGTGAATATTTTCTGCTGAGAACTTTTTAGGGGTTTGTGTGTGATTATTCGCCGTAGATTAACCACAGTATGATTGTGCTGATATTTTGCCTCCAACATGCAAACTACTTGCCAATCCCTCTTGGGATGTTACAAAGGGGGCTTCAGTTTTAATGATTAATTAGTTTTCTTATTCCGATCTACTGTGATGGGACGCCATAGAGCTGCTGAAGTGTGTTCTGCTCTCTTTCGGCCCATCTCTGGACCCTCGCTGATTGGATAATGACTATGGAGAAAGCATTTCAGGGGTGCTCGGTTGCTGTAAATGTAACGCATGCATGGCAGGAGGTGAGTGAAGCTGTGCATTTGCCTCCAGAGCCCGGGGGACGAAGTGTTTGTGTGCATGATGGAGCAATAGTTTTTGAGAGTGTGAGTGTGCATATTTGTTTGGGTACTTGTCATCATCAAAGTAAGTGGTCCCTTTAATTACCCATAGCAGATGCAGCTTTTAAATAAAGGATACATCATCAAAGCTGCACACTCCACACGCTGCACAATAGCGGTGCTGGGCAGGGGAATGGATTATTCTGACAACCAGAGGGGGGAAGGGCGGGTTAGTGGGGGCAGAAGGGGGAGGACGGGGGCTGGGGCGAGGGAGGACAGCATCTTCAGCACAATCAGAGATTGACTGAGAAAAGCAGTGTGAGGGAGAATGACGACACAGGCTGCAGAAAACTTCTCATTTCGATGCACTTTTGCAGAATCTGAAAGTGAGGATCACATTTCATAAAACCACGTTATGTGCAGAAGCCCTTCAGCAGTGTTTATTTAAAAAGCTTTCCATATCTCTCTCTCTCTAAGGCTGAAGCACTCTGTGGCTGTCCAGAGTAATCCCATCAAAATGCAATTCTGACCACTTTCATTTCTGACTTTGAAGGCTAACATGGGCAAAAATTGATTTCTGTGCAAGTGGTCTTATCACCAGATTTATCCTGCTGAAACTGGATGGCAATTATCTCTCTGACATGGCAATCACATGAAACGGATTAATTATAGCTGAGGGAAGGCACATTCATAACAGGTCTGCGACTCAACCAGGGCTGCAACCTGACAGTCATATTTAATTATTGATTATAACATTTCAAGAAGTTGATCTGTTCTGTCTTTGAAATGGTAATAAGTTTAGATGATGTCTTGCTTGTTTTGTCCGACCAACAGCCCAAAACCAAAGAATACTCTCTTAACTATCATACAAGACAAAGAAATAAAGCAAATCATCACAACTGAAAAGCGAGACTCAGCAACTGTTTGGCAACTATTTTGATCATCTTTCATGATTTCTCGGGCAAGAATGCAGATTGATTTTCTGTTGATCAAGTAATCAACTAATCAACCAAATTGCCTCTTCCCTAAACTCACATTTTTCATGATAAAAAGTGATGAGAAAATTATGAGATTAGCTCCACCAGCACAAGCCCCTTTCAGATACATGGAGTCAGTCAGTGGCAATCTGACCCACAACCAACATTTCAAACACAGCTAAATTGATGACATTTATAATTTAATTATAACTTATTATGAATGTAAAAACTAATTTAAAAATCAGTCCTACTGCAGGGCACAAAAGGAGAAAAGGAAGCTTGGAAAATCACAGCCAAGGTGAGACTATTCAGCTCCAAATCCATTAAAAGGCTTTAACACATCATGAGAGCAAATGTAGGAATTACAGGGACGGCCACAAGCAGATCTGAATGATGATGTCCCTTTTGGGGTGTATGAAAACCAGCAGCCGAGGTGTCATATGTAATAAACAATAAAACTGATGAGAAATGTGATTGAATGTTTCTACAGGGTTTGATAAGTTAGAAGTGGGGTGAGACTATCCACGGCTAAAAACCATCATTAATCTTCCATGCAGATACAAAGTCATTCAATTACAAGGAACGTTTTCTAATTCATCACTGGTGTAGCCCATGAGAGAACTTTGCTCCTCTTCCTCAATGTCATTATTTGCAAAAGTCACCACAGTAAGAAGAAGAAAAAGCGACTTTAAACTTCCCTCTCACCTGCTCAGTTCTGAATATATTACTTTCACCAGACACATGAAGCCGGCAGTGATGTGCCGGCATCAAATTTTGATGCTACAATGATACAGTGAAGTGGCCAAAGTATCGTGGTAAACAGTGATATCCCTCAAACTTCCCAGAAGAACTTCCTCAAAAACTAACCTCACACTATGGTTGATCTGGATTTAATCAAACCTTGGACAAACAATGAACAAACAGTGAACTGTATGGTGTTATTATTTTGTTGGACTAACAGCAAATTAAAACTGTTAATTTAAAAAAAAAAAAACAGGGTGATTGTTAAAAGTTTAGAACAGTCAATGTGTCTTACATTGTTTTCTTAATAGATTTGTCAACCGAAATATTATTATTCAGGCAAGTATTTTAATAATCAAGTCATTTTTCTCACTAATTTGCCAAACATCCAATGGCTCCGTGTCCTCAGATTCTCAAATATGAAATGTGCAACAGAAGCCTGAGACATCCAAGTTCAGTAATCTTGGATAAACTAGCTGTGAGGAAGCCCGGTCCAGAAATGGATTCAGCTTCAGGCCAGACACAATAACTACAGAAGCAACAAGTATGAAGGAATTCCTCAAGTGATGTACAGTAAATATTCCTTGTAATCTGGACCTTCTGTTGCCTGAGATGAGTATTCTGCTCTACATTATTCAGTAGACAGATTCATGTGGAGCGATGACAGAAGACCTTGATGTTGCCAAAGCTCCTCCTGTAATGAGGCATATAATTAGGGAGCTGCTGGAGCCGGCTGGGTTGAATTTGTGATCACAGCAGGCATCAGCTGCTCAAGGTTACAATGTTCTCTGTTCTCTGTAGCAAGTGGGCATCGCTGCTGTGAGGGGTGTATTTTGGGCCGCTTCAATCAGCGTGAGTGCTGTGCACAGATTGTACTATGGAGAGGTACAGACGTGGCTTAAGAGAAAGCATTAATCAGATGTGGATTCATACGTTGGACACACGTTTCACATTAAAACCAGGCTGTCACCCTGCGGAAGTGTCCTTTAACAAGGCGCGGAATCCCGTCCAGCTGTTCCTGTGGCCGAGCTCCACACGAGCATCATTACAGTTTCACTTTGCTGTTGTTACTCTAAGACTGTCTCTTTTCACTTGTTTGTTTTGTGTTTCGCACTCTCTTACCGCTTATAGGAGATCTGCTGTTTCCTCTTGTGGCAGTCGATTACCCATTCCTTCCGTACGATGATGCCCCCTGCTGATTTCACCTGGCTGGCTGTACTTGGGGGTGTTAAAGAGCGAAGGCACAGCTGGAGATTAATCATTGAGCACACACGCACACACGCACGCACGCACACACACACACACACACACAGTTACATCACTGAAGAGAAGCTGACAAGGGCAATAGTCTGCTCTGACAGGAGAGATCAAGATGCAATCAAACTGAATTACTGAGAGTGCTAACAGGGCTGTTACACAATCCTGTAATCGGTTTCAGTGGTAAAAATCAACAACAGAGGTAAATCCCTAAAGAGAGGACATATCTGGAACAAGTGCAAGAGCATAATTTGAAAAGTATTTCTGCACTATATGAAAAAAGGTCATTTATAAAAAATACTCAACTATGATTGTCATATTATTTATTTTATTTTATGAACACACCTGATTCCAAAGAAAATGTTAAAAACCTCTTTTACTGGTCCACTATGAGAAACTTCCTTTACTCTTATCATCGGTCAGCATTCTTGCAGTTCACCATGTATTGATCTTTTGGCTTATCTTCAACCATTTTGCATTTGCCCCGTATTTATCTCTTCTCTTTCTCTTTATAGAGGCATATTTCTGAGCTGTCGGTGCCACCAGGGGACTTCATTTATTATAAACTGCAGCGAAGCGTGCCCATTGCACCAGCAACTTATTGATGTGGTTGGAACACAAGAAATCTGATTTGGTTGAAGTTAATGTGTTTTTCTCTGAGAACTGGCAAAAAATAAAGTAAAAACAGTCAATTACACAGACTCAACGACACGGTCAATAAAATGATATCTGAGTGTGAATTAGAAATGGGCAAACACTACCGAAGCTCCGAAGCTTGTATCAGTCTAATGGACCGATCGATGGACCGCCGTGTTTCGACTTAAGTGTCGGAGCTTGTGTCGAGCGATACCTTTGTGACGTGACTGATGACGTCCAAGCTTCACGGAGCGTTTCATTGGTTCATTGGTTTACAGCTCGAAGGCTTTGGCGCTTTGATTTCAGCGACACTCCAAGATGTGGGTGTTTTGAGAGAAGACTTTGTCAAAATAAACATTGCACAAAGCGCTGCCACTTTTTACAATGCCCATTTTCACAAGCACAACTACTGACACTTCTATCAGATCATACTTGACTAATATGGCATAAAACATAATAAAATACAATAATTCATATGTATGTATGGATGGATGAAATACATCCTGAAAACTATAGTTATACAAAAACTGAATGAATGACAAAGGTAGTAACGGTATAGCTCAGTAGGTTGCATTTAGGACTATCTTTTCTCTCACTCTGGGTGAAGGATCGAATCTAGCCATGAACACATGCCTTTATATTTTTTGTTTATTTTCTTTTGTTGCTATACACAGAAAGACAGAAACCACTTCGCTAAAGGTTGTTTATAACTTAATATAATCTGTTTATGAACATGCAGCTTGCAGATGAGTTTTACTGTACACATTTGGGATAGAAGCAATGATTTTTTTGTGCGAGTACTTTGGTCAAATTATGAAACAGCTGCTGTAATTCCAGTCTGCCAGCAGATGTCACTGTTCCTCATCACAGCGAAGCCCCAAAGCATCAAATCATTTTCGGTACAAAAGAAAAAGAAAGCCTCAATGCTTCACAAGGCTTCATTCGCCCATCACTAGTTTGAATGCACCTGTGCATAAACAGACTATGGTCTGTGGACTACTTTACTATACAGGAATTTTAAATAAGCTGTTCTGTTCCTTTAAAATATACAGTATGTAACAGTAAAAGAGACGCTTGTTAGCTTTTCTGTATCAACACAACACTATCACGTAAAACATCACAATAATAAACTGTGCATGTACGTGATGCCTCCAAAAACAGGGCTAAACGGTAGTAAATGTAAGGACTGCCTCCTGTTTCGTACTTACATGAGGTGTGTGGAGTCGGGTGTCCAGTCGGGTCGGTATTTGGCTCCCATGTCCAGGGCCTTTTCCCTCAGCTCCCCTCTGAAGGGGTTTTGAAAGCCGCTGAGGACAAACACCACCCCCTCCATTATATGTGCTTGAATGGGACCTGCTGCGCGCTCGGGGATTTGGCCTTCTGTTGTTTTGGCGCAGGTTGGGGTTTGGACTGGCTCTCCCGCTTCTTTTCAGCAGACTTCTGCGCCAGGGAGGCTGCAGAGACAGTTGTGAAAGTCAGAGAAAGTTTTCCAGATGAGGACATTATCGTCAGATCCAGACATTAAGTCAAAGTGTTACCTTTGGCGGTGCTGGGGCTCGGCGTGCTGGCTAAGCTCGGCTTGTGTTTGGGGGCTGCAGCTTTGCCCTCAGGTGAGCCAGCTGGGCTTATTTTCTTTGAGGATGGAGGGCCAGAGGCAGACTGCTGCTCTTTGGTGAACTCAAATTTTCTTTTTGCTGGTGGCTATGAGGAAACAATTAATGTAAACAACTAGATAAAAAATTGGCACCTCTTCAGAATAAAAACAGAAACAAACACTTGTGTATTTAAGACAGATGCACTGGAGGAACTACTGTTGGATGATGAGTGGAACAGTACGACTATTAAGTATACATTAGCACCCCCCCACAAACTTCCATTTAACATAAAATCAGAAGTCATTATCAAAGTCAAATATTTTTTTATATTTCATAACCCTTGAGTGTGGCAATTTTTCCTACTAGTTATGAGTGTACCCTCTGAAATAAAATGCCCCATCAGTAACAATGAGTCTGCAAATTCGTACATCGTTATCGCTTTGATAAAAAGGCTGAGACACAATTACAGAAGAAAATCAGAGCTAGACGTGCAATCATTGGGTTAGCTTTTAACACTAATTTCCTCTGCACACACACATTTATCTGCGCAGCACACCCAAATTGAACGTTTTTGGATTTATTTTTCCCTTTCAAATGTCAGTGTGAGCGGCCCCTCGTGGTCTCCACGGGCTCAGACTGAGTTATAGCGATGCATTTTTGAGCACTGAGCATTGTAATGCTTCCAGCTGTTTTTAAAGGTTGACGAAAGCTACAAATACAGCTGCTGCACATGGCAACTTAGAAAGGGATTTCTGAAAAACAACAGGACATTATGACCTCAGGCACATAATGTGAGATCTCTGCTGTAAAATATAACGACCTGTTATACAACAGTAGTTATAGTTTTATACTGAAATATGTAACTGTATTTTTCATATTCATCTGGGGATTTCTGGTTTGAGGTGAAGTGATAAGAGTTTAAAAAAAAAATTTATCAAATACAACAAATACATGTACGAATGGATGGATGTTTTGAACAAAAGACAATTTTTGGTTTATCTGCACTTAGACTGATAATCTACTGATTGTGAAGTTTGATTGTTTCCCAACACTACTTTGTTTCTAAATTAAACTTTCCTACACATTATGTGATTTTTACATTTCTAGATACTTATAGATCCCATCCTGCAGCAAGCTTACTTCCTCTGTTTTATCTTTCTTTTATTCACATACCTCTCAGCTTTCCTGTTGTCTGAACAAAACAAAAAAACTTGTGCTCATTAATGGAATAGCTGTTTGATGGCTGTCCCACAATGAAGAAAATGATGGCGATGTTTAGTACCTGAGGTGAGGCAGAGTTGGAGGTCGATGCTTGGCCTGGCGAGTGGGAGCTGCCACCAGCCTGCAGGGCAGCAGCAGCGTAACTCAACTTCTGACTCTGTGGAGACACTAAAGAGAGAAAAGCGCAGAGGGTTGCTGACAGAACAAAATAGCTTGATTATAAAGGATGGCTTTGATATGATGTCTTCCCTCTTGTCTCCTGGCTTGCTTGAAATTAAGCCTGATTAATTCATTAATATTAATCAACCAACATGATCAGAACTTTATTATTACAAGGACCTGAAGTCAATAAAGCGGGTTTCAGCAGATGAATTTACCTTTGAGTGCGGAGCTGGACTTGGTTGCATTTTCCCGATTGAAGAAGAGACTGCCGGGCTGAAGGCTGGGGCCAGATGAGGAAGACTCATCCTTCACTCTGAACTGTCCCAGCTTTGTCAGTTTCTGACAGGAGAGTAGTAAAAGTTCAGTGCCAGGAGAGAGGATAAAGGAACTGACTGACGTGCATGTTCTCTTAATACAGCAAAAAGGTTTCAGCCTGACAATTGATTTCATAGCTATAAAGTTGTGTGACATGAAAAAAGGATTTTGTATGAGGAAATAATTATCAATATAATATATATTGATTGATATTTTTCAAAGTAAGGTATTAAAGAGTATTGTTTAAGTACTGAAACTCAGGACAATGAATACCCAGCCTTAATCTACATTAATCTCATTTGTGAACAGATTATGAAGAAAAATCCTTTACAGGCACTCAAAACTGCTCACAACATGACGTGGCAAGACTTACCGGGGGGGTTGTTGGTGTAGGATCATTTTTGTCTGGCGGTGAATGAAACTTGACAAAGGCCAGTCCATACGCTATGTTCTAAACACACAAAATCATTTTAGATTTAATTTCTAAGAAGCATACTATTAGGGTGTATGCTTATTAGCGTCCTCTTTCTTTTGATGGAAGAAAAACTTTAATTCAGTGAGTATCTTAACTCAACAACTTGATACCGAATCAATATCTACAGGTGCAGCCATGAAGCTTAAAAAAAAAAAAAAACAGATCCTTGCTGCGCTGTTTGGTAAAAATAAATGCATAGGTCAACCATATTAGTTTGCACATAGTGTTTCTTTATTTTTAATGACTGGGTCCTTACCTTGGTGTATGGCTGGCTACACACAATTTTCACTCTGTCCCACTTCTCCTGCGCTGTGCTCTTCTGCAGCTGGTTAGGCCCAAAGAAACGCACCCGGTTCATGTTGGTGCCATTACGGCTCTCAGTGGGGGACATGAAGGAAGATGTGACCAAAAGAACCTAAAACCGAGAGATAAAGATTTACATCAACGAATACCAAAGAGAATACGGGGTAATTATTGTTTAGGTTAAGTAGGAGATGATATAATTTGTACTTTAATACCTCATAGTCCTGGTCTCTCATAGCTGAAGAATTCCCCACCAACACCTCGATGAAAGCTGACCCTTCATTCCCAATATCGATGCTATGCACCTGCTCCTCCTTCTCGAACTGAGAGGTACAACAGGACAGGTAAATAGAGCATAGAAATACATAAAATAACTCAGAGTATTTTACCAGTTTGTATTTTTAGGGTTAATACCAACATATACAACACAATATATATCTATACCTGCACATAGTAGTTCTATGTCTATGTATGTCTATGTTTTAAGCAGTATGTATCTCTATTTCTGAGTGTGTACATCAAGTGACGTAAAAACTGGAGCCAAATTCCTTGTATGTGGCTAAGAAAGCTGAATACATCCACATAAACGTGTAATTTTGAAAGTGTTTCTTAAAAAGTGCTTTACTACTTATGTTGGTCTTGCATTCTTTCAAAGCTAGAGCAGGCGCCAGTAAATTGACCACCAGGCAGAGGAATCTATGCCTTTACCATATGCTGTATAATCTTTGTCATCTATTTTCAAAGCCCCAGGCAGGATGTGAAGTCATGTCTTCCAAACTCAATGTCAAAAGCCTTGTGTTGGTTTCAGCATAAGCAATAAAGTGCAGTCATTTTCAGGATAGAAGTTGAGGAGGGTAACCGCTGAAAGACCGTGCAGACGGGGGGGGGTTCCCAAGAGGACACGGATATAACTCGCAAGTTAAAACAAACAACACGACGATTGGAAAGGATATGGCACTCCACCAAAGAGGAGGACTCTCGCCTAGCCTGGAAAGAGAGTCTCAAAACATATAGGAAAGCCCTCCCTGTGTAATGCCAGAGTAGCTTCATACTATTCGGCATTAATAGAGGAACAATAAGAACTGCCCTAGGTTTCTTTTCAGCACTGTAGCAAGGCTGACGGAGAGCCATAGCTCTATTGAACCCTGCATCCCCTTAAGTTTAAATAGTAATGATTTCATGAGCTTCTTTAATAACAAGATTTTGAATATTAGGGAAAAAATTTTCAGTCAGGATCTGCCCTCGTTAGACTCTGATCTATCTAACGTGCCTTCAGACTCAGGAAATTTAGGAGCAGATACATTAAAACCTGACAATTGCTTAGACAGTTTTATTCCAATTGGCCTTCCCGAACTATCCTCGTTAGTTTCATCATCGAAAGCAACAACTTGTCTCCTAGACCCGATCCCAACTACGCTGCTTAAGGAAGTTTTCCCATTTATTGGCACATCGCTGCTGCATATATCATTAATCTGTCTCTGGTGTCAGGCTTTGTACCCCAAGTCTTTTAAAGTAGCTGTAATTAAACCATTGATCAAAAAACCTACACTTGATGCAGATCCAGACCAATATCCAACCTCCCATTTCTGTCTAAGATCCTAGAGAAAGCCGTTGCCAACCAGTTATGTAATTATCTCCACAGTAATAGTCTTTTTGAAGTTTTTCAGTCAGGATTTAGAGCTCACCATAGTACAGAAACAGCACTTGTGAAAGTTCACTAATGACCTGTTGACAGCATCAAATGTAGGGCTGTACTTCTGCTGTACTTGTCCTGTTAGACCTCAAGTGCTGCCTTTGATACAGTTGACCATCACATCCTGTTGCTGAGAATGGAAAAACTACTGCTTGGCATTAAAGGGTCTGCATTAAACTGGTCTGGTTCAGATCATACTTATCAGATCGGTCTCAGTTTGTCCATATTAATAATGAATCCTCTGTGCATACTAAAGTCTGTCATGGAGTTCCACAAGGTTCAGTGCTAGGTCCAATTCTGTTTATTTTGTATATGCTGCCCCTTGGCAATATCATCAGGAAGCACTCCATAGATTTCCATTGTTATGTTGATGGACACCCAATTATATTTATCAATGGAGCCAGACAAAACTGATCAGCTCCTGAAACTCCAGGCCTGCCTTAAAGATATAAAGGCTTGGATGACAAGAAATTTCCTGCTGTTGAACTCAGATAAAACTGAAGTGATCCTATTAGGTCCGAAACACCTGAGGAACACGTTTTCTCCTAAGATAGCCTTGCTGGATGGCATTAACTGGGCCTCCAGCACCACTGTAAGGAACCTCTGTGTTTTATTTGATCAGGATATGTCCTTCGACACCCATATTAAGCATATTTCAAGGTCTGCCTTTTACCACCTGCGCAACATCGCAAAATTATTAGGAACTTTCTGCCCCAAAGTGATGCCGAAAAATTTGTCCATGCATTTGTCTCTTCCAGACTGGATTATTGTAATTCACTTTTATCAGGCTGCCCAAACAAGTCGTTAAAGACTCTACAGCTGGTCCAGAATGCCGCTGCTCAAGGTGCTGACTAGAACCAGGAAAAGAGACCATATTACTCCAGTACTGGCTTCTCTGCATTGGCTTCCCTTGTAAAATTTAGAGTGGATTTTAAAATCCTTACTCCTCACATATATAAAGACTCTACATGGTCTGGACACCATCATATCTTAATGAATTGATAACTCTCCTTATCATCCAACTAGAGTGCTGCGCTCCCAAAACGCAGGCTTACTTGTAGTTCCCAGGGTTTCCAGAAGTAGTCTAGGGGGCAGAGCCTTCAGCTATCAGGCCCCTGTTCTCTGGAACCAGCTCCCAGTCTGGGTCCGAGAGGCAGACACAGTGTCAGTGTTTAAGAATAGACTTAAAACCTTCCTTTTTGATAAAGCTTATAGTTAGGGCTGGGCACAGGCTCGCCCAGCCCTTAGTTAGGCTGCTGCTATAGGCAGTTTAGACTGCCGGGGGGCTCCCATGATGCACCTGGGCACCTCTCCCTCTTCCTCTGTCTTTGCTTCCTCTTTCTCTGCTTCCTCTACTCTTATTACAGTAGTAGTGCAAACTGGAGTCAACTTATAAACTGGTAGTGTAAAGTGGCTAAAGTGGTTAAACTGTTTAATGTAGTTAAATAAAGTGGTTAAACTAGTTAAAGTAGTTAAAGTGGTTAGTTAAATTGGTTAAATTGGTTAAAGTGTTAAATTGTTAAAGCTGGTTAATGTGAATACTCTTATGTCCTGTAAAGTGCATGTTACTGCCATTGGAGCCCTGGTCCTCTTTGTTCTCTCCAGTCTTGCAGGTTCCTCACTGATTCTGGTTGTGGTCCATCTGTCTGAGGTTCACCGGCCTGGTGGGGACATGATCTGTGTCTGTGTTGTGGAGAAGAAGGTCGAGTGGCCAGAGCTCCATATGAGGACATCTAGAGATGCACCTGGACTCACGGACTCCTTTCCATTACCTATGATACCTTCACACCTCTGTGTGGCTCTTCCTCAGGTTTCTTCTTTTTCCCATAAAGGGTTTTTTGAAAGTTTTTCCTGACCTCGGTTTGAGGGTCTAAGGACAGAGGGTGTCACAACTGTACAGATTGTAAAGCCCTCCGAGGCAAACGATGTTTGTGATTTTGGGCTTTAAATAAATAAATTTGATTTGATTTTGGATATGTCAAGGAAGGAGAAGTGGGAGGAGAAGTCAACATTCTTAAGCGTCCCTGTCCTTTAGTGGATAAATGGACAAGTGAGGAACCAGCAGGGAATTTGGGACTGTGCAGAAAGATTTGAGAGCGAAATTCACGGGGTTGTAATAACTAATGTGGAGTAAATGTGGATCTGAAGCTCGAGTGTTTGATCTGCATCAGGCTTAAGGAGCAAACTCTACATGACTAAAGTCAAAATATTAAGTCTTTCTTATTTCATTTTTATTGTATTACCTGTTTATCACATGCAATTATAGGTTTTATTTTGCATGATTTTATACATTATATTTACATTATTATATTATATCTTATACGTTTTTGTCGTGTTGGACTTATTGCTTACTTTATTTGCTTTTGTTTTGATGCACAGTGTTTCTAGACCTAGCGTATGAAATGTGCTATAGAAATAAAGCTGACTGACTGACAACACCAAATGTTGTAATCCCTCTTGTGGGAGGAGGAGGAAGAGGAACACAAACCTGCAGGATGACAGAGGTCTGCTTCTCTCCGGGTCTTGCAGCTTTCCACTTTCTGTAGGTGTCGGAGCTCAGCAGGTTGTCTGCCTTGTGAGTCTGTGTCGACAACAAGTTTGGATGATTGTTAAAAAATGAAAACGTGAATAAAAATACACAATGTGTAAACGCTTGGTGTGTGCGTGACTCTGCACAATGAACTCACAGTGTCCTCGGTGCTGCAAGCCACGACGTGCTTCAGTTTGATTTCCGGCATGGTGTTGTTGTTGTTCACCCCTGACCGGTCAGTGAAGGCAGCGCTGTATTTGCCCGTTAACAAAATATAAACCACATAAAAATAAAGCCTCGGGGAGTAAACTGACTTTGCTGCAGTCAGCTAACGTGATAGCATGCTCGCAAACAATAGGCAGAGTGAAGTTTTCCTGCTCGGTCAGATGATTTTAAACCACCTCAAGGGCTGTCACGCGTGAACTTCTCGAGCTGTTGTGTACCTGAGGCATAGCCGCTCACTTCTGCATCACAATAAACCCCAGAACACACATATTAGTGATTTTAATTTGAAGTAAAATGTGCGTGGAGGAAAACTCATATTCCCACCAAAAGACCGTCGCGCCGTGACGCAACGTCCGACTCGTCGCATTTCCATCCAATCAGAGCGTTCGTCTTCTTCTTCTGTCAGTCTTAACGGGTTAAAGCAGCTTACTGACGCACTATTGCCACCTGCTGCAGCGGCGATGAAGAGGAGGACAAGCGAAGTGAACAAATGATGAGTGGGAACAAATGTGACATATATAAGAATTAAATGCTGGAGTAAAATAGGATAACATTAAAGACTGAATTTAGTATTAAAATGAATAAACTAAGATAGAAATAAATAAAAACAGTAATTGATACTGATAAATACTGAAAGTAATATTTCACATGATGGTTTAAACAGTTCCCCTGTGTAATATTGTGTTTTTCATCATCAAATTTTATTTCCCTTCTTTTTCATCATATCTGTAGCAGTCGATCAGGACATGTTTGACAGTTTCTGCTTTATTAAAGTGTGTAGATATCTCAGTAGGGTGTTTGCCTGTCCTGTGGAGTTTTTTATTTAAACCTGGGTATTTAAAGATGAAGCCCAGATGTTATCGAATATTATAAAGATGTCCCCCTATGTCACTTAAGTCCTAGTATTACTGACAAGTTTCAAGTATAGGATCCGTTATGATAGTTTTAACTTTGGCTTTACTTAATGACACTTGTATGTAAATTAATTGTAGTTGTGTATGTTCTTATTTCCTTTCTTCAGAGCTTTCTCACAATTTAAAATGCATCTTTAGGATTATATTGAAAAATATAATGATGTTCATTTCCAATGTTTGTTCGGGTGCTCTCTTTTCTCGCGAGAAACATACCCCTTTAATAATGACATTTTTTTCTTTTTTTTTTTTAGTTAGTAAGAAACTTTACAATAGGCCAGTTATGCCATTCACAGATCTAGAGGGAGTAAAAAGTAGGAAGAATTCAGACTACAATACCTTTGGCAAATCTTTGAGACATCTGCTCTGCTGATAAAGTTACATCCTGTAAATAAATTGGATTAGAAAGTTAGATTGTAACGGCTGCAATAATATAAATGTTCCATTGTGTTTCCTTGACACTGGCAAAACCTCCTGGGATGCTTAATATGGAGAACCCATTATTAAAGTAAATAATGACTATCCTGCAGTAATGACTCATCCGCTATAACAAGACGTATTCTCTAACACTCTCTCGCTTATGTAATACATGTTGCAAATTGCGTTACAGCTTGAGCTGCAGTCTCTCCCTGCAGAGGAACTCAAACTGCCGCCTGAGGATCACTTTGTGTTAGACATGCTACAGGTGCTCTTCCAAATGCAATTGGAGCAGTTGACTGGTGAGACCAAATCAGATCTGAAAGGTTTGTGCTTGTGTGCATTGTAGAATAGACACAAGATGAAACAGAAAATACCTTTCATCAAACTTTTTTTTTCTTTATTAAAAAAAAAAAGCACAGAGGTAGGTCAAAGGCACAGACAGAAATGATTCAGTGTGAAGATTATGAGAGAGAAAGACTGCCGCTTGATATTCAAGAAATCACATAGCGCCTGGTTGTGAAATGCTGGTGACATATAGATGTGCATGTACAATATATACAGTAACTGAAAGCTACATGAACAATGCATTACCATTAGTATGAGAATGGATGTGAAGTCTGATGTTAGTTTAATGTGGCAGGGAAATCACATGACTTCTACACAGTGAGCTCAGAGGATCTCCAAGTATATGGCCGTCTCTGCGTCGGCTACGGCAGAGCTCTGCACCTCTCTTGTGCGTCTGACTCCCAAACCTGCTCGACTGGCTGTTTCCGCGCCCTCTCCTCCTCTTCTTCTCTCCCCACCTCTTCTGCCCATCGGACGGATCTGAAACAAAATGGGACAGATGTTGCTGATCCTCAAATTTGAGTATGAGGGATTTTTGAGATGCCCTCTGATGCCAAGGACATAACCCCAGAGATTAAGATAAAGAAATACCTGCTTAGTATGGACAAAAAGAGGTGTGCAGTTCTGATACACAAGTTGGTAGCTGCCGTTGGTGTAGATGTGCGTCACTTCTGTGCAGTTGATGTAGAGGGGCATCTGGTCCTGATAAATACTCAGTCCCTCAGGGTACACGGCTGGGCGTTTGTTCAGGACATGTCTGAGAGGAGCAGGACGGGTACATGAGCTTTACAGTGAGTGAGTGTGACGAATTTAAGCGAACATCTAAAAATCCGATTTGCTTCACATACTTGCCAGCTCTCCTTCGGCAGCAGTAGAAGAAAAGGGACAGAAGGAAAATGAGCAGGCAGATGGCTACAGTGGGTATCACCAGCCACAGCAAAGGTGCCGTCTCTGTATGTGGACAAAAAGAGCAGCGACAGATCGGCATATGATGTTAAAGTATAATGTAATAATAACAGTGTTCACTTCCTGGACACACCATGGATTACAGTTCAGCTCTGCAGGCCTTTCAGTCATATTGCTTGTCAGTCAAGCTTGATGTCATGGCCCCACTTAGTATTCCATGATAAGAGCTGTGAAAGAAAACTGTAGCATACTAGGCTCTGCAAAGCTGTTCTTGCAGTTTAATAAGGGACAACAAAATAAGGCTTTCTTTGCAGCATCTGATCCATTCTTTGGCTTTTTGTCTTTTTGTTTTCATGCTGTAGACATGTTGCACAGATGGTTCTGCACAGGTCTTACATCAGAGTGAAAAAAAATATAAGTTTTGTGTTTTACTTTGTGTTTTGTTTTTTACTTTGTGAGTGTGGAAAAAGCAATACTTTGAACGCACCTTCTTCGCCCAGCAGCAACACCAGGGAGTCATTTCCCAGAGCATTGAAAGCAAAGCAGATCACTGTCTGAGGTTTGTCCATGTGGCCCCTCAGAGTAGCAGTTAGCATGTCAGGCTCAGATGCTGCAGACACATTGTAGTCACGAGATGGGACAGTCCCATTCACGCTCCAGGTGACAGCTGCTTTGGGCTTGGCATCGACTGAACAGCGACACGTCACCTCCTGATCCTCCACAACGCAGGTGGAGGAGAGCTGGAGGATGGCTGGTTTATCTGCAGGAAAACACATTTAAAATGTGTCTGAATCTCTCTAACTTATTACACTTCATTTTATTTAATAGGCTTTATGTTCTTAAAATCATACTTTACTATACAATGTTGTAACTCTGTCTGACCATATTGTGTTTACTCGGTAGATATGAAAAATATCTAATATGTTCTTTTACGTTGAGTGACTTAAATTCTCACCTTGCTCAAATTATGTCAAAGTGTACTCCAGGGTGTGGTCAGTACACTCTGACATCACTGTTGGGTGTGGTTACAGGTGCAACCCTTCTGACAGCACCCAGCCCATTAAAGATGAAACTAACTTAAAATTTTCAGCAAGCAACAGTGAAATTCTGGTGTTACTAAAACAAACATAAGCATTTATTACATTGTATGTTCAGCGGCGTGGGCCGGGACTCTCCTCGACCAATCAGGTTCTGTGCTGAGCAGCGGATCTTCATGTCTCGGGTCACATTGAATACCCGGATCAAAACTGTGTGCGTGCGCTGATGAAGGTGCACCGTGCGACCGTGCTGACTGACTGTACGACCAGCGGTACTCAGACACCGGCGGGTCGGCTTTACACGAGCAGACCAACAAAGCACTGCCCCCCTCCTGCACAGTCAAGGACTGGACCTGAACCATTACATCTTTTGGTGAAACTATGGAGCATAAAAAGGAGATGAAACAGGCTTTAGTTTAAACTGATTGGAGAAACACAAAGATACTAGTCAGAGCTCTGCTCACATGTCACATGCAGATCCTTCGAAATGGCCTGTATTTTGGCTCCTGGGTAGACGGCTTCACATTTGATTCTGGGTTTCACCTGGGACACCTGGGACACAGTAAAGGACAGCGAGGCCAGTAACATCTGCCGGTGAGGCTCTGGGTGAAGTGTCTGTACCTCCCCAGGCTCAGTGCCGTTCAGCTGGGCCCCTCTCTCCCAGCTCCACTGCAGGGCAGGAGGTCTGGAGGGGCAGTGATAGCTGACGGAGCAGTTCAGGGTGACCAGCTGTCCCTCTGTGGCTGACAACGTGCCACTGATGACTGGAGCCTCAGGAGTGTCTGCCAGTGAGAGAAACCTCCATAATTACTGTTTTTTTACTGCTGCTGTCTATTTCATGAGAAATGAAAAATAATCCTACAAAATCTCTTACTTTGCATATTTTATGTGTTTATTTGATGTTTTTACAATGGTTTCTTAATTTATTCTTCTTTAGGCAAAATGTAAAAAATACTTGTTGACTGCACTTTAATATGCAGTACAAATTATGGACTAATCTCAGCTTTTGGGTTTTGGTTTTTGTATCCAATTGTTCATGTGTTGGAGATTCTCCTCTGTGTGTTTTCACAAATATATTGTGCAGTGACATGTTTTTCCAAGTTCAAATTTCAAATCCTGGATACACATACACTAGTTGTTAAATATCCAAGACAACAACTGCTTTTATAAGAAGGAAGATGCAGTACGTTGACTCACCCACAACATCCAGACTAAAGATGCTTGGCTTCCCCCAAAGTAAGTCATCGGCTTTCTTCAGAGTGATCTCAAACACCCGTGAGTCATCCTGGCTGATCCTTCCGATCTTCACAGAGCAGTCTCCATCTGTGATTTTCCCAAAGAGGGATGTCCGGCCTTGGAAGTCCCTGCTCACTTGATCCCTGTCCTCGCTGTTAAAAGCGGTGCTGCGGAGAGGGAAGAAGCGACCCCCACCTCTGAACCTCACCCGAACGTCCACCCTCTCCTTCCTCCCCCTGAGAGGATGAGGAGCTAGAGGAGTGAAAGAGCAAGGGATCACCACACAGGAGCCCACCAGTGCCTGGACACGATCAGGGACTGAGGGCACAGGAGAGTCAGCCTGGACCGCCCTCCACAAGGCTGCTGCTGTGAGACAGAACAGAAAACCATAAACCAATACAGGGTCAGATGTAACTATGCCTTGCTCAAGTTTCAGGTTTAAATCACGAGGGACAGCGGGTTTGTCATCAAGCTCTCCAGCCATTTAATTGTGCCTCTCACTTGTGATGTTCATGTACTAAGTGCTTGATATATTTTTAACCTGACCTCTGTAAAGCCAAAGACAATCTCCAAAGTGCATGGCCAATTAAGAAGTCTCTGTTCCAAGCTACAAAGCTCTCACTTCCAATCATGGAGACGTCACAATAATCCCCTGAAATCTTGGTCCCCATAAAGACCGACATGAGGCTGACATGAGGTCAGAACTGCTGCATTTTGCTGCACCGTCTGCAAACCCATACACCAAGAAACATTTCACAACAGATGTATATTTAGAAAAGGGAAGAGAGCAACTGCAATTTTGGCTATGGAAAAGCTACTACACTCTAATTTGTACTCAGTGGACAATGTGTCGTATTTATTTTACAATTAGACTAATCTTGATTATATCAGGAAATGTTTGCATATGTATTTTTTTATTACATATTTAACCTCATGGAGAAAATAAATGAGCATGTAATTATCTAATTTTCTTTGAATATAATATAATTTTTCAGTATGGTAAAATCTCTGGAAGATATTCACAGATGAAAAATAACAGTTTCTCCATCTATGACAGTAATAGATTATGGAAATAACACTGACAGAGATAACAAGTCATGATTTATGACTCCTTCACCTGGTTCTTCTCAAATTTAATGAGGATAACTTAACTCAATAATGAGTAATCTTGAAATTTATGCAGAAATCTGAAACTAACACATGTAAAAGAAAAAAAATCATTAAGGATTCATTTACTTACCAAAAATCAAAGTACACAGAAGAAAGACAGTGTCCACCTGCATGACTGCAACCCTACTGCCGCAGCACAGACAGACAGAAGGATGAAGAAGGATGAACGGGGCACAAAGAGTGGGAAGTTAGAGTATCTCATCGTGCTCCTGGTGCTATGACCTCATTTTGACGCCTCCTCTTCCAATATCTTCAGTACCATCTATCTATTTCTTATTACATTCATTCTAAGTAATGACTCAGAAGATTATTTTACAACCTGCCTTAACTTTACAAGAATATAAACTTGTTGTCAAAAGATTCAAATTCTCATTAATGTGGTGGAACTAAGAGTTGTTTGCTGGGGAAAGAGAGACCTCAGCAAGTATCTGTGAGACAACACATGACAGTGGGTGAGTCACTCTCATGCTGTTACCCATTTCCTCAAAGGTTCCTGCAACCAAATGCCCTTATTTCTGATTCCCTTTGTCTACATGGGCAGTCCTCACCAGACCTCTTGCAGTGTAATAGAAGTGATAGCCGTAGAAATGCCACAGAAAGTTGAATCAGATTAATGATTAATGTAGGTCATAAAATTTGTGTAAAATCTTGGCAGCTAAGGCAACAAGAGTCATCTTAAGACTATTGTATATCAACAAAAGATATGCACAAGAATATATAAGAAATATATGAGACTGTTATAGTCTGTTATAGTATGCTATATAATCAGCATTGTATTGAATTTTGAAGTCACATTATGCTGTGAAAATGCATAACAGTTTTATATTTTACTTCAGATTACATGTTACTATCAAGTCACATGGTTGGTACATTTCTGCAAGATCAAAAAGAAGCAATTAATCAGAGGCGGGAACAAAGACTCAAACACTTTGACCTATGGACCCGTTGAAAAGTTGTTTGAATTGCTGCCACCTCCCTGCACCTTAAGACAGAACACAAACAGCTTTTCCTGCCAGCACTTAGGACTGCAATGGCAAAACCAGGCAAGAGGGGAGGTGACACAGAACATAACAATACAATTTTTCTTTAAGGTAAGCCTTATAATCAGCGAGCATATTAGTATTTGTGCAGAATTCTTTATTGTTTTCACACTGTAGTTTTCTGAATGTAAGTGTAAGACCTTTAAAGGCCACATAGTTTAACGTTACCTAACTGTGCTCTAAAAATAGACTAACAATCACTAATAATTTCCAGCATTCCTTCTACTAGTCTTTTCTGAAGCCATGACCTCAGCTCAGCAATTGCTTCGGTCTCAGAGAGACTTGCTGTTGAGCTGGACTCATGACCACCCAGCACCTTTGCTGCGCTGGCTGCGTGACGCTGATGTGCTTTCCCCTGCCCACTACCTGTCTCTGCTGGAGAGGTCATCCTCCAATGCAGTGGCCCAGGCACTTGAGACGGTGTGTGCCACTGAGGAGGGCAGCCAGAAGTTCCTGCAGGTGGTGAGGGAGGTGCAGGATTATTACTGCAGGGATCTGCAGGTCTGGGTGGAGAGACACTGCATGAACAATGCTATCAGTAAACCACTGGCTGCACCTGTAAAACTTGAAGGTAAGGCTGCTTTAATGTGCTGGTAATGACTGTATAATGTAAGTATATACATAAAAAGGTGCATTTGACTTTAAAAGTAAGAATAAAGTTTTTTTCAAAACCTTGGAGTGCAAATTGAAGGACTGGAACTAAAGGCAATCAAGTTTTACTGCCTGAGTATCAAAGGTGTGAGAAGATTATTAACAGAATATAATCAACTGTGATGTCTTGCCAAGTTATTTTGCGGACTTGTCCTGTATTCACAGACAAGAAGCCTAAAAGCTCCATTGCTAAGCTGTTCAGAGGAAAGAGCAAGGGATTCACCCTGACTGCTGAGGCTAAGGGTATGAATTTATTATTTTATTAATAACTAGATTTTAGGATGTTATATATACAAACTGGTGACAAATTAAAGGAAAAACTGACATAAAGTGCGTTGGGTCACCTCATGCCACCAGAACAACTGCAGTGCTCCTTGACATTGATTCTCCAAGTCTCTGAACTCTACTGGAGGGATGAACACTATTCTTCCAAAAGATATTTCCCTCATTTTGGTATTTTTGATGATGGTGGTGGAGAGCGCTGTCTAACATCTCAGTCCAAAATCTCCCTAGTGTTCAACTGGGTTGAGATCTAGTGACTGCGAAGGCCGTAGCATATGGTTTACATAATTTTAATACTCATCAAACCATTCAGTTACACCTCATGCCGCATACATTCACTATTTCCCCATTTGTTTTGAAAATGCATATAACTGAAACTATCTATCATGCAGCTAAAGAAGAACTGAAGCCTAGCAGGAGTGTAAAACTGTCCAACATGCGAGGTATGTCAGTATCTTAGAAGAACGAGAGATAAGTCAAAATATTTTTTTTACAGAAAACTAAAGATCAATTTAAGAGACCACTATGTAGGATTTAGAGGGATCTATAATGGCATGTAATATTCATAATTATGTTTCCATTAGCGTATAACCACCTAAAAATAAGAACTGTTGTATTTTTTCTATTTTAAAATTGAAGTGGCAGCCACTGTAGAAACTCCTACACACTTGGGAAGGGAGGAGTGAGCAGAGGGGTTTTCAGTGGGTTATAATCTGGAACCTCAGTGCTAGAGGCCACTAAACCCTACACGCTGGCCCTTTATGTCAGAAATGTTGACATCGTATTTTGTCCTCCTGTCTTTCACTGCAGTTCCAATTTCTGCCCATAAAACAACCCTACTGAAACGCACAGAGCAGCTGAAGTGTTACTCAGAAGGTGAGGTCATGGCATCAAACTCAGCTTCTCACATCGATATCCGCTACACTGACCTGTTTGTGACAGAAGATGATGATTTGGTGGACAGCAGTCAACATGAGTACTTTGACCTTGCGAGCAGGCGAGCTCGTATCTATGTCCATCAGGCTTGTCAGCGCATCCGACCCTGCCATCTGTTGGACCCCCAAGAAACATCAGGACGACCCCCCAAAAGAGTCAAAGTAAAGGGGATTGCTGGTATCGGCAAAAGTGTAGCAGTGCAGAGACTAGTCTATGAGTGGGCGATTGGGAAGAACATGCGTCAATTCACTTGCATTTTTGACCTGCGCTTTAGAGAGCTCAGTCTGATTGAAACTCCAGTGAGCTTATTGGAACTGCTTGGAGAACGATTCCGATACCTGAAGGCAGCTCTACCTGATCTTTTCACTACACCAAGCTCTTTGCTCTTCATCTTAGATGGATTAGATGAGTTCAAATTCTTCTTGGACTGGAACAGTCCCGACAAAAACATTGATGTCAGTTCGAAGGTGCCAGTGTCTGAGCTGATGGTGGCTTTAATCAAGGGAAGCCTTCTCCCAGAGGCATCAGTCATTCTCACAACCAGACCATCTACAGAAGCACCCAAGCGTTTCTTCCAGAGGTGTTGTGTGCTGTTGGGCTTTGAGGAGGACCAGGTGAAGGAATATACCACCAAGTTCTACAAAGACAGTAAGGTTGCTGGAAAAGTCTATGATTACATCTTAAACAATGACAGCCTTTTCGTGCTATCCTTCATCCCTCTTTATTGCTACATCATCTGCACTGCTATGGCTGAGTTCTTCTCTTCAGAAAAGCAAGAAGCTAGTGGCTCAAAATCTCTGGAGCTAAACCCTCCTAAAACAGTGAGTGAGGTTTACTTCTGCTACTTGTTTACAGCAATCAAACACCACGCGCTGAAGGGTAGTGCAGAGAGAAGCACCCCTAGATCTGAGGTCCTCTCACTGGTAAAGCAACAACTGAAAAACCTGGGAAAACTCGCTTATGAAAACCTTCTACAGAAAAAGATCATGTTTGACAGAGCGGATTTGGAGAACTATGGTGTCACACCGGCTGACCTACAGAGTACATTTCTCTGCCACATCCTCCAGCCTCTCAAAGAGGAAACAGTGGAGATGTTTTCTTTCTTCCACTTGACGGTTCAAGAACATCTGGCTGCTGTTTACTGCGCAATCAGTCTCTTCAGCCTAGAGGACATAATCAAAGGTCTAGACTTCTGGTGCTTTGGACTATGTCCACCATCCTCCACAGCCGAACCACTGCAAAACACCAATCTGAACTCTGACAAGCTGGAGAGTCTCCAGATGTTCACACGCTTCTTCATGGGAATGCTCCGTGCTCGGCTGGCAGGTCAGTTAGATGGCCTTGTTCTTTCCCCCATGGAGCAGGGGGATGGCATCCCAGCCAGGCTGGGTTTGTGGTTCCAAGACCAGTTTAAGGGCAGAGAGCTCGAGAACCAGGCCGCCCTGAATCTTCTCCACTGCCTGATGGAGTTCCATATGAAGGAAGCAACCAGCGTAGCAGCGCCAGAGATCAAGAAACTCAACCTGTTTAAAATGAAGCTAAGTGTTGTAGACTGTGCAGCCATGCACTATGTGCTGCAGTTCTCTCCACATAAGCTTCAAGAGCTCAACTTAGGCTACTCCAACATTGGAAACAGAGGATTTAACAGACTGGGACCAATCCTACATCGCTGTGAATCTCTGTAGTGAGTAACTACTATTAAATTTAACTTTATATAAGCTGTCATATAGATAAGAATAACCATTTGTATGGTTATTGTTGTGTATAAAAAGGCTGGGTTTTAATTACCTGGCTGGCCGAATTATCTGGCCAAAGCATTTCTATGTGGAGCTTGCATCTTTGGATGCTGCATGCTTGTTGGTATGTGTGTTAACTCTATGATAGACTGACAACGTCTCCATGGTATCTCTGCCTCCTACAAAATGCGTGCTGAGACAATCTTTAGACCTTGCCCGTTAAGTGGAGAGATGGACCATTAAAAACAATGTCGACGTAATATTTTTCTGTTCTTTTGCAGTCTGAGGTACAACTGCCTGGATAAGCAAGCAGCCATTTTAGAATCTGCAGTTCTGAAATCAAATGAGTGCCAAGTGAAAAAGCTGTTGTAAGTCAAGAAAGAATATTTATTTCAACTATCATAACACCACCTTGAAAATATTCAAGATTCAAGATTCAAGAATTTATTTGTGATTTCACAACAATAACATCACGCAATCATTGCCAATGAAATTCTTAAATCTCTTGCTCCTTACAAACAAATAATGCTCAAGAATATTAGCACGAATAGAAAATAGATTATAGAATAAAAATATAGAAATAAATAATAGTACAAGAGTACTAATAGATTAATAAATATAGACCTAAATTTAAATTAAACAATTAAATACGAATTTTACAACAAGGAAATATACAGCTAGAAGAGATACACAAATATGTATACAAATATACAGTAAAATATACAATGATATACAGTAGAATATACAAATACAGTAGGGTATAACTATAAGGGTTTAGAGCTAAGAAGGTTCAGTGGTTTTATATATATGTGGATATATTAAGTCGTCTAACTTATTATTATGGAAGGAAAATCACAGGCATTATCAAAACATATTCACAACAGTAAAGTCCCATTCAAGTACACTTCATGTTTCTTTTGTTTACAACTCAAGGGTTTCTGGAAAGTTCACCTAATTACTACTTATGTAGAACTTCTTAACACTACATAGACTCAAGCAGTAAAACAGGACTAGAAATCTTCCTGCATGCACAATCAATGAAATTCAAGACATTTTAATAGATTTGAATTCACTGTTTTTTAAGACTTTAAGACCTGCAGATGCCCTGACCCCTCTGGCTCAAAGACTGCAGAATCAGTCATTAGACATGTACTATAAGTATTTTACTGTAACACAATGCTTCGGCTTATGAATACAGCATGTGTGGCAATAACCTGGGCCCAGAGGGAGTTCTGGAGCTGTGGAACGCTTTGGAGCACAACACCACTGTGGAGGAGCTCTACCTTGACATCACTGGCATTACAGAGCGAGGAACAGAAAATATTGTCAACTGCCTCAGTAAAAACACCTCCCTGAAGACACTAACGTAAGAATAAAACACACCAACTCTTGCTCTGTGCTCTGAATGTCGTAATACACATACTGTATGTGTATGTTGTAATAATGTGTGACAACACTGCCATATAGTGCAAGGTAATGTCTTGTCACAATGAAAAGTAATGATGGTTATTTTCTCTTATATCAGCATTGTTGGGAATGACATCGGAGAGGTGGGGCGAAGGAGGCTGAGGGAGCTGGAGCAACGTCGCCCAGGACTCCGGATTATTGCAAACTTTGCAGAGGACCTTGGATTACTTCAGGCCTACCTGGACTGGGTGGAGGAGATCCGGGCAGACAGAGACCAGATGGACTCAGTGAAGAATGCAGATGCCCTGCAATCAGTCCTTAAGGGACTCCAAGTAGCAGGAAAGGTGGACAAAGAAGCTAACGCGCAGAAAGCTAAGGAGCTCCATACAAATATTGTGGAGTTGCTGAAGAGTTCTACAAATCCAATTGGAGGAAGATAACCACAAATTAGCAAACTGTGTGTAAGGGTTGGGCTCCATCTGAAGTCTTTTATAGCATCCACCATGAGTCAGCTGACTATCTGACTTTAATATGTACAAGAATTCAAATTCATTCTAATGTCCTGTTAGGGATCCTCTTTAATGTTTCAAAAATCTTGTCTAACATTGTTCTATCAGCCTGATTTTTTTGACTTCAGTGAATCTTGAAGCAAATTGCTTTCAAACATGATTTTGAAGTGATCATGTGTTTCAGAAGTCCACAACAGAAAATTATTCATTTGCTTTTTTTTAGTCCCACTTCTGTGGCATAATCCTTTGTTTATTACGCATGTGTGGCACTAACATGGGTCCAGCTGAGGTTTTGAAGCTCTGGTGGTGGTTGCCCTGGACCACTTAAAATAATGTTCTGCTCGTGGTTTCAGAGACCATGAAACCACATGATTAAACTTGGACTAAAATGATTATATTTTAAATGATAAGAATGGGTTTTCTTATTCTTTATGTCTGTGTACAGTGCTGAAAGCACTTTTTGTTAGTTGGATTCAGCAGACTTGATATGTGAAGCAAGACCACCAAAGTTTAACAAAATGGGATGTTAATGACCCTGATTTCCATTTGGGTGTTTGTGAAATACACTGATTAATATTGGCACTGGGAAATCTTCAATTAAGTTTTCATATTTTAGGATGGACATTTTCTCCGTCTCTATGAAGAGATTTGATTATTTGATGATAAAAAGTAACTTAACTGTTTCCATGTCCTTTCATTTAAAAAGGAAAACTATTGGTCACTATTGTTAGGTGACTACATGTTTTTACAATGTCATGTTTATTAAAAACTGTGGGGAAAATGTGCTGCAGAAACCAAACACCTACTGGAACTGTTGTTGCATGTTACGCCCCAGCCTAGGGGAATCTGGGGCACAACATAAAGGGTGTGACTCCCTCTCTTTTTACTCCCAAGAACGACCAGCTAAATTGCAGTCCAACAAATTATTTATTTACATTCACAACAAAACAAAAAAACTGGGTTATAGGTGTCAGGGGGAGCACGGACCAAAACAACAAACAAAACCATCTAGAAACAAAAATCCACTAACTTACCTACTTGAATAAGAAAATAAAACACAGGTATCTTACCTGCCTCCCTGAACATAAACAAGAGAAAACTTAAGGAAATAAAACAGATAGCTTCTCCCCCCTACAAGAAAACCCAGACTGCATCAAATAAGTAACAAAACTCAAAGGTGGTATCACTGCACACGTGCAGCACCAGACACAACAGTTTTCTTAACAGGAGCACACAGCACACCACAGTCTGGTCAGGAGTAGGGGATGAATGAGAGAGAGAGCCAGCCGGCCGGCATAGGCGGGGGTCCCATTTTGAACTGGTCCCGCTGATCTTCCCTCCAATCACACAGGCCTCCACCTAGACAAACACAAGAGGGAAGGAGGGGAAGGACAAAGAAACAGCACCTCCCTCAGGCAGGGAGAGACACATCACACACTGAGGAAGACACTCACACAGACACATTAAAACACAATCCTATGACCCCGGGTCGTAACATGCAAGTTCCTTATTTTAAAATAATTTGTATACAAGCTCTCTGGAAATGCAGTCTCACTTCTACAGAGCTGGACTTCCCTTTCTCATCTTTTATCTTTCTGCACAACGGACCACATAAAAACGTAAGTCATCAAAACCAGCACGAAAACACAAAAAACACATAAAAAGGTCACTGAGAGATCAGAGAAATTTACTTTTTGATATTTAAATTTGTAGGAAGGCAGTTGATTGTGTGTGTTTGACATCGTTTGACACTCGTGATTAGTTGATCACAAATTATTATAAATAAAGAAGCAAACAAGTTTGTTAGATTTGGCACTGTTTGTTTTAGCACATCACTTTCTATTTTTGTATTTTCATCACTATCTAATATTTCTCTGTTTTAAAAAAAGTTGTGTGTGGTCACATTGGCTAACACGTTGTGAAATGTGTTGCAAACAGCTTTTTGTTTTTGCATAGCAGTTCATGTTCACCGAAACATTTTTGAGAAAAAGACAACTTTTATCTCTAATCCAATCAGTGATCAGTGACAATGAATTAAGTCATTATTACTGTTGTGGAATAAATATATTTTGTCTGTACTGGAAATAAAGAGAATTGATCCAACCAGAGTGTCTTTTATTTTATATTTTAATGTAATCTTGCAAGAAGGTGAGCTGTCAGACAACCGAGTGTGTGCTCAGCTGGATGAGGACTCACAAGTGATAACAGAAAAAGCACAGATACTTATAGTGGGATACAAACAAAGGAAAGGTGGGGAGGGGAGGGAGTGTGAGGTCTTGTCAACCCTTCTAGTAGATCATTTAAAATCCATTCTATTTCCTCTTCCACATAAAAATGTATAATTTTCAAATTCAACTATTCAACAAAATATATATATGTGTATATATGTATATATATATATATATATATATATATATATATAAAGTGTTCAACAAAAATGTATGTCTGTCTGAGACCTGAAATCTCACATTTGATGGATGTTCCACCTGTAATCTCCAGTTTCTTCTCCTGACCCACAAAGATGAGTGGAGCTCTGAATCTCCTTCTCATTGCATGTCTGCTGAAAGGTGATTATAATTAAGGCATTACAGCAGTAAAACAGCCTCAGTGCTCTAGATATCTTCTAAAAGACTTGTCTTTTATGTTTCAGGTGCCCTGTGTCAGGTGTATAAAGTCATTACTCCGGAGTCTATAGAAGTTCTGAATGGATCCTGCGTGACCATCCCCTGCTCTTTTGATATAGCGACCAAAGATGCAGGAGGTTTAGATGACACATGTAAAGCAATATGGAAAAATAAAAATAATGAAAATGTTGTGTTCAATAGTATTGTACAAGGAAACGGAGAACTGAGGGGAATCCTGACAGAAAAAGACTGCACAACAACCCTGAATAACATCGCTCTTGATAACAGACATGAATATTACTTCAGACTGGAATGTAATGATCTGAAGTTTAGTTTTAAAAAGGATTCTCAGGAGGTGAATATTTTGATCAGAGGTAATATTTAATTCTCATGTTTTGTCTTTTCAATTTCACATTTTCTTTCCCACTTTCACCCAGTCATTGAGTATTACATTGTGCTGCTTTTTCTATTTTGTGATTAATCCAAATGTACCTTCCTACCAGCTGATCCTCCTACACCGACTCTGACTCCGTCCACACTGAAGGCAAAGGAGGGAAGCTCGGTGAATCTGACGTGCTCTGCTCCAGCTCCCTGTCTAACTCAGCCTCCAACTCTGACATGGACCTCCAGTCTGGGTGACAGTCAGGAGACACTGCAGGAGAAACCAGACAAAACCAAAGTCAAGACCTCTGTGCTGACCTTCACTGCTTCTCACCTCCATCATGGAAAAGAAATCTCCTGTACTGCCACCTACGTCAAGCAAGATGGCAGCACTGAGTTGGCCAATAGCAGAAGTTTAACACTTAATATTTCATGTCAGTCTGTTGGTTATCAGTGAAATTTGCCATATTAACATTGATCTGTTGCACTTTAATATTTAAAAGACCATTTGAACTCTCTTGTATTCTTGCAAGCTTAACCGTCCATAACCAATTGACTTGACTCTTAACTCGTCTGTCTTCTCTACATTCATCACAGTTACTCCACAGAATATTCTTTAAATTAGACAAAGGAAATGTAACACGTATCAATAATATTTATGTTTGTCATGTTTCAGATTCACCAAAACGAACCACAGTGTCAGTGAGTCCCTCTGGTCCAGTAGCAGAGAACAGCACTGTGACTCTGACATGCAGTAGTACTGCTAACCCAGCAGTAACAAACTACACCTGGTACAGAGCAGATGAAGGTCAGGAGACTTTCATAGGGACTGGAGCTCTTTTAAAGATTATAGTCTTTAAAGACAGTGGTCATCTTTTCTGCGTAGCTGAAAATGATCTTGGAGCTGGACGATCCAACATCAGTCAAATAGACGTTCAGTGTATGTATCACATGATTCAAAAGTTTAATGAATAAAACCAGGCATATATAAAAAAAACAACAATATAAAAAAACACATTTATTGGTCAGTGACTCTGACTCATTCCCAGTCAATGCTCTGATTAAACATGACTTGACTCTTAACTCGTCTGTCTTCTCTACATTCATCACAGTTGCTCCACAGAATATTCTTTAAATTAGACAAAGGAAATGTAACACATATCAATAATATTTATGTTTGTCATGTTTCAGATTCACCAAAACGAACCACAGTGTCAGTGAGTCCCTCTGGTCCAGTAGCAGAGAACAGCGTTGTGACTCTGACATGCAGTAGTACTGCTAACCCAGCAGTAACAAACTACACCTGGTACAGAGCGGATGGAGGTCAGGAGACTTTCATGGGGACTGGAGCTGTTTTAAAGGTTATAGTCTTTAAAGACAGTGGTCATCTTTTCTGCGTAGCTGAAAATGATCTTGGAGCTGGACGATCCAACATCAGTCAAATAGACGTTCAGTGTATGTATCACATGATTCAAAAGTTTAATGCATAAAACCAGGCACATATAAAAAAACACATTTATTAGTCAGTGACTCTGACCCATTCCCAGTCAATGCTCTGATTAAACATGACTTGACTCTTAACTCGTCTGTCTTCTCTACATTCATCACAGTTGCTCCACAGATCTTGTCCTCCTCTGACTGCACCAAAACTGCAGCACAGCTCAACTGTTCCTGTGAGACTGTGTCGGAAATCCTTCTCCCACTTTACAGTGGTATTTGGATGGGTTACCTGTCAATCACTCCGACAAGGTTGCAATCACCAATGAGCCTCTAAATGACAGAGGTCTGAGTCTCATCTCTGTGAGTCCGCCACAATGGAGGGATCTTTCTACCTTGCTCTGCCGCAGCTCAAACTCTCTGGGATCTGCTACTCAGAGATTTTATGTCTACAGCCTGGAGCCTCAAACATCTGGAGAATGCCATGGTTTGTCTTTGTGCTGAGTACAAGTTTGATTGACTACTTAAAAACTATCAGTTAAAAGCACTGGAAAAAAAAACCACCACAACTTACATGTAGGACTGTAATGGGATTATTTCAGAGCATTACATTAATTTTAGAATGAGGTGTCCATGGGGCAATTTACGATACGTTCAGGTCAGAGTGAAGTCAGCAAACCGTCCAAACATATTTGACCAAAAAATGCCAAAAATATTCATGCCTACTAAACTCATCATCTCTTCTCTCTCGTACAGAATGTCTAGGTCGAGCTGCACTGCCGATCTTTGTCACCACAATTTGTGTTCTAACAGCAGTACTAATTTGTGCACTACTGCTTGTTGTCAGGTAGGTAACAGCTTGGGAAACACTGAATGTTCAGACTTATCCCACACAGCAAGTTCAGTTGTCGTTGATTTAACTCTAGTATAGATATTGGCTTCATGTTCTGTTATCAGAATCAGTTAAAGCTTTTTTATAAGCTCTGTGAGTGGGCCAGCTAGCCCAAATCATTTTTTTAAACATTAATTTTTTGTGAGAACATAAAATAATCAATACAATTCGTGAGAAAGATCTTAGTTTCAAATTATTTAAAATCACAAAGGCCAACAAGTCTACTATAGATTACAATATAACAACAGATAACAGTGATTTTCTCTGTGCTTATGCAGATCAATACTTCACATTTTAGATTATCTTTAGCACAGATGATTCTGCCTCTTTGGAGTTTTGTCATGTGTCTCATGTTGCTTTGAAAATGTAAATATTTAAGAAGAATAACTGGCAGCAATATTTTATCAGTGCTGACCATCAATTCAATTATATAGATCATTTAAGTTATTCCAGAAGTGCTTGCTAGAATTTGTCCAGTCTCACTTTCAGGCTAAAACCAAAGATGAAATTAATATATATATATATATATATTTTTTTTTTTTTTAGGTCTCGGAGAACATGCTGCCATACCCCATCACAGAGTCAGTGCACAGGTGGCACCAGCACAGCTGTAACAAGTCTGGGCCAGACAAGTGAACAAAGACGTGCGGTACAGACTGTTTTCTAATTTGGGCATTAAACAGGCATTATGTGGCACAATATGTGTATCACTGATGTTTTGCGTTGTTTGTTCAATTTCAGGTACCTATCACATCAGAAGAGGATATTTATGCCAACACCAATATAATGAGAAATTCAGTTGAACCAAATGCTCATCTGAGGCATCAACAGGTTGCAGAGAAGAACAATGAAGAGGGCAGCGATGTGATATACACCTGTGTAAATTGGAAGAGCAATGCTAAGAAGGGAAAATTTTCTGGGGACAGGAATCCATCTGGTGCTGCTAGTTCCTACCTGGAGGAGGAGATGTGCACGGAGGCAGCCGTCAGCAGAAATTTTGTGAGCAGTGCGCAGGAGATGGGAAGCCTATATGACAACATTTTGCATGGAAAGGATGCAAAGAAGGAAGCGCATAGTGAATATGCCATGGTTAAATTCAGAGACAAAAATATCCCGCACAAATAGAACTTGTTTGTTTCATTTCTATGGTCACTTTTGTGGTAACAGTGGTGTTTTGGTAACAATTATGCACTGGATCATATTACATTGTCAGAAGGGGTCATGTATGTTAACAACACAGTAGACTAATTAGTATCTCTGACTGCCTCACAAAAATGACAGATGTTAAGATCAAAGCTTCTATTCATCAAAGTGAATTACAAAATAAAGCACTGGTGTTAATGTTATTGAGTTCCTCTCTCTAAGGTACATAAGGCAAATGCAATAATATGTAAATGTCTCCATGCTCAGACATTATACGGCTCATCACACTGTGAGACTGAATTTCTGAATTGTAATTTCTTAGCTATTTAATACATGTGCTGTTTCTAATGGTGTTTTCAAAGAAGAATGACATTTGCTACATTGGCTAATTCCAATTACTGGCTATTCTTTATTCAGGAGAAGTTGCTTGTTTATTTTTCTCCTGAATCCATATTTCTCAGCCAATGTGGAGAGTTAAAACTGTGAGTTTAATATTTCAGATAATAGTGCCTTTTTAATAAATGTATAATTTCTTAGTAGGAATAAAGGCTTATTATGACTTATAGATTGTTGGGAATTTCATTTTAGCCCAGGTAGAATGAAAAAGATGAATAATCCCATGGCATGCCCGGAGTCATGAGCATTATTTCGAATTATACTTCTGAGGTCTGATGATCAAGTGAGGCTGCTTGTGTTTAGCCTTTGAACCTAATGAACATCAGCTCTGACAATGAGGAATTTTAGAGAAAAAGGATAAGGAATTCTTGAATTTCTTTCACTGAGACAACAGTAAATAACCTCACCAGGCTCTCCTTTGAGGGGTTACTGCCACCGCAGAGGGAGGATCAGAAACACAAACGCACCTCTCAGACAACACTGACTGACCGTCTCCTGCTCAGTGTCACAACATGTGAACATACTGACATCTAGTGTAAGTTAATGGTTATTTCTTCCTCTGTCAGCATAGTCAGAAATGACCCCAGAGATAAAGAATAGGAGGGAGAGTGAGCTGGAGCAAATTCAACCAGGACTCTGGATTACTGCCAACTTTGATGAACTTGTATTACTTCAGACCCAGCTGGACTGGATAGAGAAGATCCGGACCGAGCGGACCATTGACTCAGTGAAGAACACAGACGTACAGCAGTCATTGCTGAAGGGCCCTCGGGTGGCAGGAGAGGTGAAGGAAGGAGACTGGATGCCAAGAAGCTCCTCAGATATCTGCAGATCTGATCAGAAGAAAACCATCACAAGTTATGCAGCATTTTTTTGTGTGTGGCACGTGTTGTCATTGAAACAAACCTCAGACTAAACGAGGGTTCCTTCTGACAGTCGAGACAGCAAAACTATTACCAAAGATTTACACAGACTTTAACAATAATGAGTAGAATTTACCCAAATGTTAACCAATTACTTTTATGGAAAATATATTTATGGTGGTATTGCACTGATAGTATGACAATGACACAAGAAAACACAAGAACACAAAAAAAAACACAAGAAGTGGCAAGTTCATAAGCTTATCTGTTTATTTTGCAATTAGGGGTTTGCCACCCACAAGTTTTGGTATATGTAACTGTAACTGATTGTACATTAGCTGATTTCTCGAGTGTGTCCTTATCTTTTGAGTGGCTGAGAGACGAAGGTAGTGGTGCTGGTGTCTTCGCTGGTGGTTTCCCCTTCCAGTGTGTTGTGATTCCCTGGGTTTTGATTTTACTTACTGGGATATGCCTCAGCTCCTGATTAGATTCCCTTTTTTCTTCAAGTCCATGTGCAAACAGTGTTTTTATTGTTATTGTTATTTGTTTTTGTTACGTTACAGCCCGTTCAAAAACTGGCAATAAAAAACTATTTAAAAAAGACTCAAAACAGAATCTTTAATACTTACATATACACTACTGACACTTATATTCCTCTTTCTTGATAAAAAGAACTAGGGCTAACTCAGTAAGTGGTTATAAAACACTTTATTTTTAGTCAGTTTAATATGACCCACTAATATAGCACAATGATATAACAACTCACAAAGCTGAATTAGTTGCATAGTATGTTCAAACTTTTGTCAGAGGAATTATCTGAAGTCCTTCAACATCCTAATCTTCCACTTTCTGTTTCAGACCGATTGATGTTGCCAGTCTTCATCACCAAAGTTGCCGCACTGCTTGTACTTGTATGTGCTCTGCTCTTGGTGATCAGGTAAGGCAACAGCTTGAGACACCAAGACCTCTACACACCACAATTATTACTCACTAGCTTTTACTTGGACTTGGACTTGTGCCTTTAGTTTAATTTCTAATGACACCACTAAGAAGATGATGATGTCTTTCAGAGCAGCTTTTCAGAGCATAAATTCAACAGAGGAAACTGTGCAAAGGGCCTTTGTTCTTCTTTAATAGTCTTATGTAGATCCTGCAAATTATCAACACACTGAGCATAAGCAAACACACACCACAGTGTGTAGCTAACACAATATCTACTGAGTGAGCATCAAAAATATTAACACTTGAACAGTTGTACAATCTAGATGAGCTTCCCTGGGCCGTCGCTGCTGTATCTCTCATTGTGAATTTGTAATCTGTGTATCTTCCTTTGGGTTACCACATCATCATTTTATCTTTGAAGGCTCTGAAAACACATCACATCAGAAAACACTCACTCTTTCTTTTCTCTGAAGGAAAACAAGACAAAAGGTGACACCAAACCAAGAGGACAGAACGTACATGTCACTGCAGAAAACAGACCCATCAGCAGAGTACGATGTTATCGGCCCACCTCTGAACCAACAAGTGTCAGCTTCCACTGAGTGTAGTCGAATGATGATACTTCCATACTCTGACTGAGCTGTTCACTCACGATTTCCAGTATAATCCCAGTCATTTAGTGTAGCTGGGAGTCAGGTGCTTTGCAGATTTCTCAGCAGTCTGAAGATGTGAAACAGTCAAATAAAATTAAATCTTAATTCACTGTGACGTGTTAACTGTGCAACTTTGCTTTAACTTTGTTTGAACACATTCTAATATCTACTAAAGAGGAGTTATCTTTGATTGTTGTACACTGAAGTGTTTTAGACAATAAAGTTTATATTTTGATTTGTACATTGTTGTAGTTTCTTCATTAGCTGTAGATTCATTTGTCATGTTCAAACAATGAAAAGTCATTATGGCCACACAATCTTTTAATTTGGCCCAGATAATTTATATTCAGACTAGATGGCACATTTGTACACTCTTTACAGAAAGTTGCTCTCTATTAGTTGTCCACAGACAGACAGACTTTTCTCACAGGTCTAAGGAGATTAGACACTTTATTTGTACATGAAGTCTATCATTACGAGGAAAACTATGATTGGCATGTACAAACATGTCATTATTTATCATTAAATGAACCTGTCTCACCTGTCTCAATGACCTGCACCTACCAGTTAAAATAATTACTCATAATATCTGCTGAATCATTTCTCAACCAGTCTGGAGAGTTAAAATTGTGAGATTTTCAGTGAAACTATTTCTACTATTTTTAAGAAAGTATCATCTTTTAGGATATTCTTTTGCATTTCTTGCCCAGATAATAGTGAATTTGACACTTGGAAACATGTCAAATAACCTCACCAGGCTCTCCTTTGAGGGGTTACTGCCACCGCAGAGGGAGGATCAGAAACACAAACGCACCTCTCAGACAACACTGACTGACCGTCTCCTGCTAGTGTCACAACATGTGAACATACTGACACTAGTGTAATTAATGTTATTTCTTCCTTGTCACATAGTCAGAAATGACCCCAGAGATAAAGAATAGGAGGGAAAGCTTGAGCTGGATATACAGCAAATTTAACCAGGACTCGGGATTACTGCCAACTTTGCTGATGAACTTGTATTACTTCAGACCCAGCTGGACTGGCTGGATAGAGAAGATCTCGGTTATACCGAGCTGGCCATTGACTCAGTGAAGAACACAGCGTACACAGTCATTGCTGAAGGACCCTCGGGTGGGAAGGAATCTAAGGTTGCGAGACTGGATGCCAAGAACGCCACCCAGGGGAATTTCACCCCCGGGAAACTTCTAACCCAAGCTTTAATGGTAAGACACAGGTTTGCAGTTTTACACTACGGGGCAGAGACAGTTTTCAGTTTACCAAGAACAATTTTATTTAATAGAGACATAATCAAAATCAAACAGAATCAGAAGTGTCTATATAAAATTAACGTTTGGGCAAGATCAGATAAAAGTATAGGGCTGGGGTTAGGGTAAGTCACAAAAGTGCACTTCCTCATTTTCAAGTCAGTAGTTGACTGACAAGGGAGCACAACATTTGGAGAACTTCAACTCTCCATTCATCTTTCATTTATCTGCTCAAGAGACCCGAAGAAGATGTGAGTCATCATAACTTCAATATGATACTTATCAAATGATCAATGTTTATTTAAGATATAAAACATTAGGAAAAATTTAAGTCACATGACTTTTGGATCAAATGAACAATATCAAAAATTCTAATTTCTGTAAGCTGTCATTTGATTGTGGTTTGATACTGCTGAATGTATCAGATCCCTAAAATGAATCAATTCTTTGTAAAGAAATGGGAAATAAATAGATAAAAGTCTTTGTGACATTTGCCTTTAATATACAGCATAGCATTTCTATATTCCTGTTTTTCTTTTTTATCTTTGTTCCATCTTTTACGTGGTACTAATGACAAACTGAATATTCAGAAATGTTTGACAAACAAATTTGTCACATTAAATAGAAACACTAAACCAAAGATTCATGAACTTCCTGGCAAATTTGCAAGAAATATATTTCAAATTATTAATGACTTATTGTAATTTGTTGTAATTTTGTTTTTTAGAGGAACTGATTTAACAGCAGTAATATATTCCCCTCTGAATGCAAAAGTAGTTGTGCTGTGTCACCCTGCCCTCATGAGATGCTGAGACAGTTTAATTTAGTTGATATTCAGTTGAGTTTGAGTGACTTAAAGTCCTTTACGACTTTGATAATGATTGAAAAAGAAATCTGCAAACATTTTATATATATTCCTTCTTGAAGGATCAGAGTTAATTAGGGATGAAATAAGCGAGCATGATTTATGCCATGTGTAATCTGCAGAGTTTCTCCGGACACACACGATGGCTGCAGCTCTGACTCTGCTTGTCATCGGCTGTCTGCTGCAAGGTGAGTTTGGGTTCATTCACATTTGAATTAATGACAATAAAAACCATAAAAAACTATGTTAGTCTAGCATTACCACCACAGTACAACAGTGTCTATGACACATGAAGCAGGAAGTGAAGGACACAGTGAGCGATGAAAGTAGAATCTTTACTGTTGTTGTTTTTAATTATATAATGAGTAATTATAATTATATGAAACATTATAATTATGTGAATACTTCATAATATGAATGATGTCACAGCACTAAGATTTCAGCAAAGCAACAAAACTGTAAAATTACAATAAAAAAAGATTCACTTGTTGTAATTGAAAGATTTGTTTCTGATGTTTCAGGTGGCCTGTGTGGAAAGTTTGAGGTCTTTATGCCGCAGACTATAGAGGCTCTGAGTGGATCCTGTGTGACCATCCCCTGCTCCTTTGACATGTAGAGGAAAAATATATATCAAAGTTAGATAGCACATGTAAAGCAGTGTGGAGAAGTATGATAATGAGATTCACTTTTGAGTTTACCAGCAAAATATGAACCAGCTGGAGACTTGACAGTGAAAGACTGCACCACAACCCTTGAAAAACTTGAAACCAGAAAACAGCAAAACATATTCACTTCAGACTGGAGTGTGAGGGTGTGAAATTTAGTTTTCGCAGACCAGAAGACAAAAAAGTGACTATTTCAGTCAAAGGTAGGTTTTGATGTCCATTTACTTTGTTAAATCATTCATGAGACCTGCTCTGAGCTCTGTTTGAATATATTTCACCTCACAAAGCGACAGAGCTTACAAGAATGAATACTGATTTTGTGACTAATCCAAATGTACCTTCCTACCAGCTGATCCTCCTACAACCGACTCTGACTCCGTCCACACTGAAGCCAAAGGAGGGAAGCTCGGTGATTCTGACGTGCTCTGCTCCAGCTCCCTGTCTGACTCAGCCTCCAACTCTGACATGGACCTCCAGTCTGGGTGACAGTCAGGAGACACCGCAGGAGAAACCAGACAAAACCAAAGTCAAGACCTCTGTGCTGACCTTCACTGCTTCTCACCTCCATCATGGAAAAGAAATCTCCTGTACTGCACGCTACAACAAACAGGGAGGCAGCAGTGAGTCGTCTGTTAGCACAACAGCTGAGATTTCCTGTGAGTTCATTTGTTCCCTGCTAAAAGTCATTTTATTATAAACATTAGAATGAATCGTATGTCTCTTAATGCATTAGTCAATCAAACATAACTTTCAACAATTGATAAAAGTTTCAAGTTTTAAAAGAAAAATGGAAAAAAAAATCAAACAGTTTTAAAATTGTAGTGTTTTTCTCTTTTGTTTTGAATTATTGGTGAGACAATAGATTATTTGAAGATGACAGTTTTATGCAAATTTGCTCCAAAATCAAACTAAAATGTGAAGAATTGTTCTTTCACACCATTACATTACTGCTGCCTTGATATATAATCAATATTACAATGCTGTAAGTGAATTAGGTGATTCTACTTTGTTAAAATGTAGGAGCATTATATTATCTGTCTTCATTATTTATTTCTCCATCAACTCCTTTTCTTCACCTCTGCTTAAATGTTAGCTTAGAACTAAAACTTAGTTTACCCTTTTTAACACCAGCATCATAAGGTTACCACACATGTACAATCTTATTAACGCATCTAGCATATTAATGAAGAGTCACACAGTTGTGGAGAAGTTGAGAATGAGCAAGAAAATGAGCTGTTGTTGTTGATAACATAAGTTCCTGTAAGAAGGCTCTTACATTATATCTATAAATGATACAAATAATTAGTTCTGCATTTTTCAGTTTCACCAAAACGAACCATAGTGTCAGTGAGTCCCTCTGGTCCAGTAGCAGAGAACAGCGTTGTGACTCTGACATGCAGTAGTACTGCTAACCCAGCAGTAACAAACTACACCTGGTACAGAGCGGATGGAGGTCAGGAGACTTTCATGGGGACTGGAGCTGTTTTAAAGATTATAGTCTTTAAAGACAGTGGTCATCTTTTCTGCGTAGCTGAAAATGATCTTGGAGCTGGACGATCCAACATCAGTCAAATAGACGTTCAGTGTACGTATCACATGATTCAAAAGTTTAATGAATAAAACCAGGCACATATAAAAAAACACATTTATTAGTCAGTGACTCTGACCCATTCCCAGTCAATGCTCTGATTAAACATGACTTGACTCTTAACTCGTCTGTCTTCTCTACATTCATCACAGTTGCTCCACAGATCTTGTCCTCCTCTGACTGCACCAAAACTGCAGCACAGCTCAACTGTTCCTGTGAGACTGTCGGAAATCCTTCTCCCACTTTACAGTGGTATTTGGATGGGTTACCTGTCAATCACTCCGACAAGGTTGCAATCACCAATGAGCCTCTAAATGACAGAGGTCTGAGTCTCATCTCTGTGAGTCCGCCACAATGGAGGGATCTTTCTACCTTGCTCTGCCGCAGCTCAAACTCTCTGGGATCTGCTACTCAGAGATTTTATGTCTACAGCCTGGAGCCTCAAACATCTGGAGAATGCCATGGTTTGTCTTTGTGCTGAATACAAGTTTGATTGGTTGGAAAAGTTTTCTTTCTTGAAAAAAGACGTGAACATTTCATTCATTTATTTATTCGGCTAACGGCTTCCCAGATGCACGTTAAAGTATTTCCTCAATTTTACTTTTTTAAACACCAAATAGAACATTTCCTACTACCAAACTTTTTCAGTTTTTGTGTTAGAGGCTGAATAAAACATTTGTGTTACTTATTGACAGCTTCTGCATGTGACTTTAATAACGGTGCCCATGTCACCTTCTTGCTTAGTAGTGATGTTTGTGGTCTTGCTGGCCTCTTGTCTTTTACAGACACAACAATATTTAGCTGCATCTGACAATTTTTCCAGAAAGTGGGTGGCTTGAAGTCGTATGTAATTGGGGAACTGCCTGAGCTAGAGTATTAACTTTTTAACACTTTAACGTGTTAAAACACCCCGCCCTCTACACTGTGTACATTTCACTTTGAAAATGACTCAAGACTAATTTCATTCCAGATACATTTGATTAAACATGTACTTGAATTCACCAGCATGCTGGATTCTTTCAACCTTATTCTCTCATACCTGTATGCATTACTTACTCATATATCTCTTCCTTGATAAAAAGATTTTTTTCTAAATGAGTCAGAAGTGATTAAAAAAAACTTACTTTTTATTGTGTTTCATACGACCCACTGAGAGAGCAACACTGAGAGATAAAACAACTCACCTACCTGAGTTCTTTACACAGTATGTCCAAACTTTAGTCAGAGGAATTATCTGAACTCCTTCGACATCCTAATCTTCCATTTTCCTTTTCAGGCCGATTGATGTTTCTAGTCCTCATCTCCACAGTGGTCACACTGCTAGTGCTACTATGTGCTCTACTGTTGGTGATCAGGTAAGGTTGTTACCTTTCCACAGCCAAGACAGCAAGACGTTCTTATGACCTCGTCACATCCTCATCAACTCCTTTATTTTTTTTTATATGATAATAGTGACACTACTCTTTGTTTGTTTAGGTCTTTACCCATCAAAAGAAATTGAGCTATACTTTTCAAACTATATATCAGTTCTGGCCAGGTCCAGTCCAAAAGCATTCAATCATTTCAATCTAATGGCCAATATCAACATTTATTAATGATGATGATTTGTTGTGTATAGAAAATTTAATGCAGAACACTATAAAATAGATTTAGGTATTATTAGGATTCATGTCAATTACTTTTCATTAATTTAATTTCTCTTGGTCCCTCTTTTTAAATTCAGTGGTGTAACCTCTTTGCAGATGCACTTTTCTGTTTTTGCCATGTGTTGTTTTGATTTTTATTACATGATTTCGGATATTTTCTTTTTAATGGTTTCATCCTCTTTGTTAATAAATGAGCATTGGGAAAAAAATCAGAGCTGAATCAAATATACCCACATAGGTTAAATGTTATACTGTTCTTCAGGGCTCAAAGGACTGCACATAACCTTCTTAAGAGTCAGTGCAATGGTGACGCCGGCACAGTTCTTCAGAGGCAACATTCAACAAATGGAGACGGAAACGAGGTACTTTGAACCAGGCAGTTTTTTGCTTCAGGTATTTAAACCAGATTAGTGGTGTATCTGTGTCCACTGACGTTTCCTCTTTAATTGTAGGTATCCAACACAGCAGGAGACGACATTTATGTCAACACCAAAGTGCTGAGACAGGCGGATGTTGCACACCCTACGACCATCTCCAACCTAAACAGCACCAGCTTGCCAAACTCTGGTCCAAATTATGCAGAAAGAGCCAGTAAAACCTCAGAGATGAAGAACCAAGAAGGCAGCGATGTGATTTACTCCATTGTGAACGTGAGGAGCAAGAGCAAGAGGACAATGGGAGAAGATGCCGCAGATGTGGGTCAGCTTGGGAGCTCCTATCTGGCAGGAGGAGAGATGCATGATGGGAAGCACATGCCAAAATTTTGTGAGCAAAGCAATGGAGATGGAAAGCCTATATGATGAAGTGGAACCCGTAAATGTGAATTGTGATTATGCCCAAGTTAAATTAAAAAACAAGAGTGTTAAGAACAAATAGGTCACAGATCTATCTCGCTGAAATTGAAAAATAATTTCCACAATGCCTTGCTCTCCTGTATATTTTCATGTTATGTGCTCACTCTTGCTTTTGTTATTGTTTGTAATCCTGCTGTGACATGTAATTTTAAATGAACAGAAATATGTTTCTTTTTTTAAGTTCACAGGTTATTGAGATCTTAAGTGTAAAATATACTGTATTTTCACATATATTGTAGTTTAGTTTGACTTGTGTATATTAAGAGAGGCCTCGCTGTTTTACCTGCATTTAGCAATGCGACATATTTTATTAATTATTTTGAACATTTACCTTTTGCTCAAACTGACCTGTCTGTAGATGTATAAACACAAAGAGCATGTGAGAGTAATAGAGTTTAGTATTTTTTGCAAAAGTGACACATTCATCTTTATGTACAAAGCTTCTTGTTTTTATTCTTTCAAGACAATAGTTAAGCATTGCCTTTAAATCTCCCATTTTATATTTAATATATAGTTTTGAATGCATCTTACCTTCACCAGTGTGTTTTAAACATGTACTGTACAACAAGTGGCCAAGTGTTTTTATGCTAGATTTTAGAAACAGACACCTCTCAGGCCTCTTTTTTTAGAAACTGTTCAGACTGACTGCATTGTTCAGACTGACTGCTTTAAATGAGCTCAGCTGGTTTCCTGTTTGATACTGAATAGAACAGAGGGGGGGCTGAGGGGTTTAACCAGTGGTAAAGTGCAGGGCTTAAGTGCAGAAACAGATCAGTGGGCCATCACACAATCACACATTCATGCAGCAGCTCATTGTAAGGTAAGCCCACTTGTCTGGACCACTGTTTTTCAGATCCTAAAAACTACTTTCACAGTACTTTCTGATAAAATACTACCAGCCTGATATTGCTCAAAATGGAGAGTACTTTTTGAGTCATAAGGTGTCCAGTGGCTCCTCTGGAGGTTTTCTAGTGATGCAGTGAATTTTAATGAAAATATATGAATAGAAATTATACAAAAAAAAAAAATCCTCATAATCTACGTGTAGTGAAATTATTACAGCTTCTGTGTTTCAGAAATTAACAGGTCAAAAGGGACTTGAATGGTGTACATCGACTACTTTCTTCATGGGGACTGCTCATCTGCTTAGACTGCTGAGCTTGTTCTCAGGTAATACTGAGCTTTATCTGTTTGTGCGCAATTGGTGATGTGCTTCACCATTACTAATATGTTTATTAAAACCTTGTATTGCTTCTGATTTAGTGGAGTTACTTTTTACTTCCTATGATAATTGTGTGGTAATTACGAAACCATTGTGAAATGTACACTGTTTGATAATATGGTGATCAATGAATATTTTAATGTATTTGCTGCTTTTCTCATGTTGAAAAAAAAGCACTGCCACACATTTGCAAATTTAATGTGTTGAAGAAAATTGAAAATCCTGTTTTGCAGAGATTCAATGTCTGCATTGAACACTTTACTGTAACTCACCCTTTCTGTCTCCCCAAATTCCACATTTGCTACATACCATGAAAACAACATGACAATAAAAAAACATTGTTGTAAAAGTAATAAAAAATGGCTGTAACATATGTTACAGCCATGTTTTTATTAATCTTGTTTCTGAGAAGTCTCTTTGACGAATGGCTCTAAATACGTGCGTCAGTTTTCTGTTGTGGTCACGTAATTTTTTTTTTTCCTCATTCATAACCAAAAATAATCTTAAAACAGAATCAAGCCACAATGAACATTTGTCATCTTCTATACTACCCCATCACCCTTATCTTTTCCTCCTCCTCCTCCTCCTTCTCTCACCTCACAAAGGCATCTCGGTGCTCCAGCAGGCAGGAAGCTGGACCATCACTGTGCCCAAAACAGTGACTGCAGTAGAGGGGAGCTGTGCTGTAGTGCCATGTTACACACAACCTCACTCTCGGGTCACATGGTACAGATACCATCACATCACACACAACTATCCTGTGGTGTATGATGGAGTTCACCCTAAAACAGTGGAAAACCATTTCAAAGGACGCACCTCAGTACCGGGTAAAGCTGCAGAGTGTAACTGCACCCTGAAGATCGACAATGTGGGAACTGCGCAGATAACAACCTTCAAATTTATGTCTGGATCAACCCCGACTGTAAGGCAACTCAGAAATTCCATGAAGAAATTGTGACCATCATTGTTGGTAAGTATTCATTGGGATTCCCCAAAAACCCCAACAATGTGTTGGAGCATCCAGAACACAGCAGCCACACACAGCTTGTTAACAGGACACCTTTATTAATTCCACATTAAATACAACTGAGAGCTAAACAGTTATCACTATGTTTTGACTTCCAGAGAGAAAAGCTCCCATACTCTCCATCCAGCAGGAAATAGTTGAAGGGGAAATTTTCCACATCAACTGCAGCGTAAGCTACTCCTGCCCTTTCACACCTCCATCCCTTCAGTGGAACAAAAGTCCATCCATGGACAACTGCAGTTTGATGGCTTTTAGCCAGAGAGTGCAGGAGCAATGGTTGTGCACAGAGACGCTGCAAGTACAAGCAACATATGACATGCATACCAGCAAAATTGTGTGTTCTGCACAGTTCAGAGCCTTCACCAGAGAAAGTCAGCTAATAACACTCAACGTGTTATGTAAGTATGGTTTGCCGTATGAAAGTGACACAGTTTGCACATTTTGCTGTCTCTACTGCTAGATTTGTTACAGGGAAACTGTCTTACTATTTTAATTTTTTTATGAATTCTCACACCCATAGACAAACCCTTGACTGTGACCCTGATGCCGGAAAAGGGACCGGTAACGGAGGGTGACAGCATCATGGCAGAGTGCGCTGCCAACTGCAACCCACAGCCACACACATACTCGTGGCTTAAAAGACAGATGGGACAGACCATCAAAGTCAATTCAACTGAGAGAAAAATGTCCTTTAGCAACACCATGCGAGATACTTTCTCTCTCCTGCATCGCTCACAATGACATGGGAGCAGGGCAGTCCGACTGGTTGGATCTAGATGTTCAGTGTAAAAACATCTTCATTTCTACTTCCTCTAATGTACCAAAACTAATAGTTACTAATCTAATTATTATTTCTTTGGGGAGTACAGCTTGGGACTGAGCAAAGCCACAAGAAAAATGTAACATTTAACAAGCTGCAGCCTGCATGTGGGTCAGTCATTAAAAAGAAAAAGATCCAAAAGAGATTTTCATTTATTCGCTGACATTTTGAGCATTGATTACAACAATTGACAATTGTTTAAGATTAATTTTATTGTCATGTTATGTTTCATGGTATGTAGCAAATGTGGAATTTGGGGAGACAGAAAGGGTTGAAGTTGCAGTAAAGTGTTCAATTCAGGGATGTTACAGAGAATAGCCTATAAGTGGTGATTGGGAGGAACCGTGGTATGGTTGTGTTGTATGATTCTTAAACCAACAGACACTAAATATATTTAAAAGAAACAACCGGTGAGAAAGATTTATTGACTTACTTTTTTGTGCATCTCTTCCCAGATGCTCCAGTAATCCTACCTGAGTCATCTTGCAACTGGACAGGGACAGTCCTCAAGTGCATCTGCCAGGCCCAGGCGTCCCCTAATGCATCTGTATACTGGACCATTGATGGAAATGACACTCTGCCGTCCTCCTTCAGCTTTGTCTCCACAAATAAGAAAAATCTGGTCTCTGCAGAAATAAGTGGCCCAGCTAAAAGCTTGTCTAACGTATCCTGCACAGCCAAAATACTCCCTGGGCAGTGACAGCAAACAGCTGTCTGTGTACAACTTGTCAAAAAGACGTAGGTTTCTGTACACTCTGGATGATATGTGTGTTTTCAAATAACATGCAAAAGCAGCAGTTAGTTTGTATGATATTTACAAACTGAACTATTTTCCTTTTTCCAGCCTCTTTGCCTGTGTTGTTGTCAGTTTTAATGCCCCTGGGAATTGCTTTGCTGTTTGGATGTACAGTGTTCATGTACAGAAAATATTCTAGAGACAGGTTGGTAGGCTTCACTCCTTGTCGTACACAGTGACTGTGGTGCTATGATTAAACTTGTTATTATGTTACTCACAGGCCGCCACCGGGCTCTCTGTGCAACACTAACATCACTTTAAGGTATGGACCAGAAATTTTAAAAAATATTTGGCTGTATATATTAATATGATATTTAGTATGAAGTGAGGAGACTGAAAAAAGTCAAGTAATTATGACCTGTAAGTAGCCTATTTTGTTTTTGTCTCCATTCCCAAATATGCAAAAGTCAAAGACAAAATTGGTTAAATTAAAGGAGACATTCAAAGCATTGGCTCTCTCTCTCTCTCTCTTTTTCTCTCTCTCTCTCTTGCATGCTATCAGATCTCACCCTGAGGTGGACAGGCTGTCCTGTGTTTATGACAATGACTTGGTGGCAGAGATGCTGGCAGCCAGAGCTCAACAGCCCCAGAACAACGCGACAGCCCCTCGAAGTGAAGGCGATATAAGGCCTCTGGCAAAGGTGCAGTGAATGTGACTGATGAAAAGAAATTATGACAGACCGTGACTTCTTTTGTACATAAAACATGGGAAAATGTTATAATCTGGTGCTATGGATTTTTCTGTCTCTACACATTGAGCTTTATCTTCTAGTCACATACATTTGTTTTTGTTTTGTTTTTTTTTAATTGCTCAAGCACAGAGAAAGATAAAAACTGTCCTTCCCTTAGGGTGTGCACTGCGACATGGATCACTATCTGAACTACCGACCAGAGGACATCAGGAGGACTCTCACACAGTAGACTCCTCCTCAGTTTAGCCCCGCTTAAATGCATTCAATGAAACAAATGCAAGCTTGAATGACATGCACAAAAGTGCTTGTGTAAAAGTTTCTGAAAAAATGTGGGCCTGTTCATTTTCCTGTCGCGTGAAAATGCAGTGTAATATAAATAGAACTGACAGGCAGGAAACTATTATTCGGGCTGTTCCCACACAACAGAAGATAGGACATGAGACCCTGTGTGGGCATGGGACCCCCTCTACTGGAGGAGAGCGACAATTCTGAATGAAGAACACACACACACACACATACACACACACACAAAGTCCAGATGAGCTCCAGCTGTTTCTTTATTCCAGCTCAGATTAAACCTTCTCGTTACTCGTTACAGAAAACATGCATTTATTATTATGTTCTATGGTGTTGTTATTGCAATACAAACCATAGTTCCTATTTTGTAATATTTGTGTAAACTTGTGTGACTGGGTCACAGAGGCTACACCAACTGGACTTGGCTAAAGGCTATATACTGCTATAAACAACAATGAAAAATGTCTCAAATTGCTCATGATGCCGCAGTGGGCTCAGAGAAGGATGTCCTAAACTGAAAATCAATGTGGGAAAAATTCATTTTTAAACTGGTGACTTCTTCTTAGAGTGGATGGTGTAGGCGTAACTTAACTAATATTAATGCAGACTCATGGCTTGATCAAATCCAAACCTAATTATCATGTTCAGTGTTTATTCCAGCAGTAATCTAGTGGGAGGAGGTCCTTTATTATCATATCCGATATAAAAGTCAACATGAGCTTCAGCTTTGCATTTTAGTTAATATCAACCCACTGGTGTCTGCCCGTTGCTCAGAGTAAAATAAATAGATCATTATGTCTCACGAGGCTTGGACGTGACTCACTGTTTCCGGTTTTGACACTTTGTATCAGCTCATCTTTAAACCCACAACTTACAGACTGGTTGTCTGCAAACAACACGGACCTTTAGTTGTTTTTTGCTCAGCATTTCTTCAATTCCCAGGTAAGTAAATATGTTTACCTTATCAGACCAAACACTGCAGATCCTTTTTGCTATTGAAATTTTACATCTGATGTTTGCCGTCCGAGAGCTGACTATTTGTCTTGGAATTGTCCTGTGAATGGAGTCATGCAAAGTTGTTTTCCTAACTAACTTTATCCGATCTCATATAGAAGGATTACTGAAGATGATTACTGAGCAAAAGCTAAAGTTGCTGATTTGACTTTTTTGACTGGATACATCTAATTACATGCACTAACCAAATACATAGTATAAATAAATAGTTGTCATCATTTAAACCAGTGGTCTCTAAAAGATTATGTGGTTGTTCAAACAAAACACTTCATAGTCACTGGTATAAGACTAGAAACTAATCAGTCATTTTTAACCACCTGTCCCTTTCTTATTTCCTTCTCAGGGTCTTAATGGAGTATACAGTGAGTAGCGAGGTCATTCTCTCAGTTTACATCATTTCCTTCCTGATAGGCCTGCCAGCCAACCTCCTGGCCCTCTGTGCCTTCATTGTAAAGATCCATTCCAGGCCCCTTCCAACAGATATCCTGCTACTCAACCTGACTGTGTCCGACCTGCTCTTTTTGATGATCCTTCCTCTCAAGATGCACGAGGCAGCGTCAGGCATGAAATGGAACTTGCCCGACTTCCTGTGCTCCTATCACCTCCTTCACCTTTTTCAGCACAATCTACACCAGCTCCTTGCTTCTGATGGCAGTCAGTGTGGTTCGCTACATCGGGGTAGCTTTCCCTATCACCTATCATCAGCTGCACAAACCTGTGTACGCCATAATCATCAGTGCTGTTATTTGGATAATCTCGGCAGCACACTGCAGCATCACTTTTATTACCCAGCACCACCCATCCCTGTCCAGCAATAACTCCAGAGAACTGTGCTATGAGAACTTCACACAGACGCAGTTGGACATCCTCCTCCCAGTGCGTTTGGAGTTTTTCTTTGTGCTTTGCCTCATACCTCTTCTGATTTGTGTTTACTGCTATGCATGAGCTGCATCTTGATCCTGTACAGCCGCCCCAGGATTTCCCAGATGCAGAAGCAGAAGGCCATCGGCATGGCCCTGGGGACTCTTGCTGTCTTTCTCATCTGTGTGGTGCCGTACAACATCTCTCATGTGGTGGGATATTTCCAGAAAGAGAGCCCAAAATGGAGGTACTACACCTTGCTGCTCAGTACCTTCAACACTTGCATCGATCCCATCATTTTCTACTTTGCTTCCTCCACCTTTCGCTGCACCAGTGCAAGATCCATTTTCAGGAAGCGTGCACCCAATGTTTCAGGAATACAAGGGCAGGCCACAAGCTCTAGTTAAGCTTAAAGCACACTCTCAATACAATATGTACATATCCAGCTTCAATGTTATCATTGCCCTGTAAATTACTGACTTTACATCAGAACATGGAATGCTGTACACATATTTTTTGGTTCAGTTCATTCATAAAACACGTGTCTCACATGTAGGTTTTGTTGGTCACTGGGTAACAAAATGTCGTGTTAAGGTTGATTTCATCCTGCTCAAATGGACTGAGCTGCTTTCCAACAAAAAACAATGTGGACCGCTTTATGACAAAACCACAAGACACGCATGGTTTGCGTATCCAAAATTCAAAATTTTATTATTTTACAGTCAATTTTCTTTATTTTTTTGAGGGATTTGAATTGATATCTTCCACACCCATGACACATTATTTTCCTGTTTACTTCAACGTGGGCCAGCCACTCTTCTGCACTCATGCATTCTGTAGGCACACATGTAGAATATACCTACAAAACAAAACATACATCAGCTATAAAGTGCAGTGGTTGTTTAATTACCACAGAAGCCATTTCCAAACTGTGTTTTTTGTAATAATTTTTTTTTTATGCCCAAGACTAACTTTTCTGAATACCTTTCAAATTTTGTTAAATCTTATCGAGCTTGAGAGTGTATAGTAGTATTCGTGCAAAGCTGTACTCACTTATAACAAGCATTTGGCAACTTACTGTGAATAAAGTTTCAAGAGAATGAAAGTGCTCATGTGACAGCATTGTGATTTATTATGTCAAGATTTGATAGAGCTATATCCTTCATTTTGCTGTGGGAGTGCTGTAATATTCATGTAAAAACCCAAATTCATTTTGTTCACTATCAGCAAGATAGAGGAAAGTACTTTTGAACAAACCTGCAAAGAAGGTCATGAGCAGAGCCACCCAATCTAGTATGTAGGACCAAGAGAAGTGCCAGTCACCAAAGCGCTTGCCCAGGAAGTTCACTGTCACTCCGGTGTAAATGGCCATTGCAAGCAGAACAAAGAGAGCTGGCATGGTGGGCAAACATATTAAAATAAATTATTATTAATTATAAATTAATTATCTGTAAAAACTTATTTTCTCTGTTACTCACTGTGTGTTGAGTTTGAACATTTCAAGACTTTGACGCCCTCCAGTGGTAGAATGAAAAAACACATGTGGAAGACAATGCATGAATGCAATCAACAATTACACATGAATATCTAATATTATATATATATATATATATATATATATATATATATATATATATATATATATATATATATATATATATATATATGTATGTATATGTGTGTCTATATATATATATATATATATATATATATATATATATTACTTCTTTACTAGATTTCACACTGTTGTATCTATGTTCATTTTTTTATTTTGATTTTTTGATTATTTCGACTCATTCATATATACCTCTAGTTTTATAGTATTACGGACAGAACACTCACTAGAGAGCCTTTTTCTATTTCAGCAGGACACAAAAAGTCACAAAAACACCTTAAGAAGTCTTCTGGTGTTGCTCTGCTGGAATAATTACATTTACATGCATGTATATATTTGACAGGTATTCCCACAATTTATATATATGGTCAATACATTGAGGCGTTAAAATGTATATCATGTTGTATATCATGTGTATAATGTATATAATGACTTTCAAATGTCAGTACTTGCAACTTACAGGTTTGAGACCTCAGTGAATCAACATCTGTGAAAATAATATGGAGATATATATACAATATACAATACACAATATATACACGACAGTCTTTATCAAATCTAATGTGACAAGAGCAGCCATGCTGGTCCACTTTATTCATTATCACCATATCATATCATATTGTCAGATTCATTAAGAAGTCTGGATCCCAATGTTGATTTTGACGTTGTAAATGTATACTCATATGCATATAACAGATGACAGTCGAAATATCAAGATTAGAAGAAATTCAAGCAGAGGAGAGAAACGAATATGAAACCAAGATTAGAAGAAATATCAAGCAGAGGAGAGAAACTTAGTTATGGTGTGTTATGAGAATGATGAAGCAGCTGTATACACTGAAGCTGTCAGTCTCACATGGGCCTGACTTTGCAGCTGTACTTTGACACTGAAGCTGTCAGTCTCACATCAGTAATCATCTGGGCCGAAATGACTTTCGACATCCCACGTCCCGTCATGAACTCCATCACATCAGTGGGAACAGTAACCCTCCCGTTCTAAAATGAGTTTCATTACAGATGCAGATGTGGACATCCTCTAAGGCTTGCTAAAAAGTCTGTGCAGCTACTTTTTCCTTTCTTTTGAGTCTGTGCTCACTAAATTACAACCACTCAGACTAAAATACCAGCTGACTACTGTGCACTGAGCTGAAGAAGAGTTCAGGACACAAATTATGATTTTCAGAAAACTGCCTTTTGTTACAGTGCAATGTGAGCAATCTGCAGCATAATTCAGTGTGGTGCAGAGCATTCAAAAATTGACCTGCAGTGTTGAAAGTTAATCCCTCCGTCTCATCTCACTTTTTTTTTTCTGGAAAAAACTTTAACTTGGTTCCAACACTGAAACCTGCACGCTGGACCTGAAACTGACCTGCAGAACGTGACTGGATCAGCCACAGATATGAGGTAACTTTTCCTCTCGAATCTCTGGGAATGACGGCAGAACAGTTAAAACTACAGAGTGTTGAAAGTTTCCCTCCGTCTCACTGTGGCTGTAGACTAAAAACAAGGTACAAATGTTCTCACGCTGGACTCAATACAATAAGAAAGTGCAGAAAAAACTTTTCCTCTCGAATGTGACGGCAGACAAAGAAGATAATGCCATGGGCTCACTAAAGACTTGGTTAGACCCCTGTATTTGCTGACAGAAATAAAAACAAGTCTTTCAGTACATGTTCTCAACTCAATATCAATAAGAAAGTATTGACATCAACAGAGGAAACATAATTTGTTCTTCTTTAATATTCTCAATCAATTTCTTCATATTATAATAACTATCAGTATAATCCAACAGATTACAACCACTCAGACTCACTACCAGAACAATCTACATGATGTCATTTCACTACCAGCTTCCCTGGGCCGTCGCTCTGTATCTCTCATATGTTCAATCAAATATGCGCTGCTACTGTGCACTGAGCTGAAGAAGAGTTCAGGACACTGACTGCCTTTTGTTACACAATGTGACACAGTTGGTGAAAAGCATGGCTAAAAACAGCTACTTTTTCCTTTCTTTTGAATTTTTGTCTTTATGTCGCATTGTTCCAACACAAAACATATAAAATCTGACTTTAAGTCTTCAAATTATGATTTTCAGAAAAGCTAGCTGGAACTTGAGTCAGTGAAAAAAAAAAAAATGCATTCAAAAATTCAACCTGCAAGTTAATCTTTAAATTTACGTGTGAAATTTATTTTTTTTTTTTTCTGGAAAAAACTAACTAACTGAAGGCAAAGGAGGGAAACGTGCTCTGCTCCAGCTCCCTGTCTGACTCAGCCTCCAAATGTACTCTGACATGGACCTCCAAATATGCAGGAGAAACCAGACAAAACCAAAGTTTGGCTGAAATTATCTTACAACAAACAGGGAGGCACAGATAGCACAACATGAGGTAACCTGTAATCTCTGTCTCTTAATGGAATACAACAGTTGAGAAGAAAAATCATTTTAAAAACATGGATTTTTCTCTTTTGTTTTGCTGCAATAGATTATTTGAAGATCTGAATCTGTTCTTTCACACCATTACATTACCTGATATATAATCAATATTACAGTGTTGAAAGTTTCCCTTGTTAAAATGTCATTATATTATCGTCAGTGTTTAAAATTACTTTGTCTTTACCCTTTAACACCAGCATCATAAGGTTCTCAGTCCTTTTCTCACCTCTGCTTAAATGTTAGTGAACTAAAACTTAGTTTACTTTAACACCACTTGTTGTAATTGAAAGATTTGTTTTGGTTACCACACATTCCTTATTAAACACATATTAATGAAGAAACAGTTGTGGAGAAGTTGAGAATGAGCAAGAAAATGCTGTTGTTGTTGATAACATAAGTTCCTAAGAAGGCTCTTACATTATATCTATAAATGATACAAATAATTCGTTCCTGTTTCAAATCACCAAAACGGACCACAGTGTCAGTGAGTCCCTCTGGTCCTGCAGAACAACTAACCCAGCAGTAACAAACTACACCTGTGACTGGACTGCTAACCCAGCAGTAACAAACACTGTTTTAAAGATTATACTTACAGAGCGGATTCAGGAGACTTTCTGGGGACTCTGTTTTAAAGAAGTCTTTAAAGACAGTGATCTTTTCTGCGGCTGAAAATGAGAGCTGGACATACTCAAAAGTTTAATGACGTTCAGCACATATAAAAAAACACATTTACAGTGACTCAAAAGTTTAATGAATGTCCACACACAAAGGAGGGAAGCTCGGTCAATGCTCTAAACGTGCTCTGCTCCAGCTCCCTGTCTGAAGCCTCCATGACTTGACTCTTATTACTCGTCTGTCTTCTCAGTGACTCATGACCCAGTTCAGGAGACACTATCTTGTCCTCCTCACTGCTGATTAAACAACACCTGACCTTCAACACTGTCTTCTCTACACTCACAGTGCTCCACAAAGTCGTCTAGCACAACAGCTGTCCTCCTCTGACTGCACCAAAATTTGTTCCCTGCTGTCATTTTATTATAAACAGCATGTCTCAGCTTGTCAATCAAATATAACTGACAATTGTCGGAAAATCCTTCTCCCACTTTACAGTGGTATTTGTATTTTTCTCTTTTGATGGGTTACCTGTCAATCACTCCGTTCTTTCACACCATTACAACTGCTGGATATATAATCAATATTTGCTGTAAGTGAATTAATCACTTGTTAAAATGTAGGAGCAATGTCTTTATTATTTATTTCTCCATCAAGTCCTTTTCTTCACCCTCTAAATGACAGAGTTTACCCTTTAACACCAGTCTGAGTCTCAACTCATCTGTGAGTCCGCCACAATGGAGGGATCTTTCTACATGTTTCTTGCTCTGATACAAATAATTCCGCAGCTCACCAAAACGGACCACAAACTCTCTGATCTGCTACTCAGAGATTTTCTGTCTACAGCCTGGAGCTGTTTTAAAGATTATAGTCTCAAACATCTGGAGAATGCCATGGTTTGTCTTTGTGCTGCACATATAAAAAAACACAATACAAGTATCACAAGTTTGATTGGCATATATAAAAAAACACATTTATTGGTTGGAAAGTTTTCTTTCTTGTCTTCTCTACATTCATCACAAAATCTTGTCCTCCTCTGAGACTTGAACACTGTTCCTGTGAGACTTCATTCATTTATTTATTCGGCTAACGGCTTCCCAGCAATCACCAATGCACGTTAAAGTATTTCCTGTGAGTCCGCCACAATGGAGGGATCTTTCTATTTGCCGCAGCTACTTTTTTCAGAGATTTTCTGTCTAACACCAAATAGAACATGGTTTGTCTTTTTCCTACAAGTTTGATTGGTTGGTTACCAAACTTTTTCTTGAAAAAGAGAACATTTCATTCATTTATTTTTGTGTTAGAGGTATTTCCTCAATTTTACTTTTTTAAACACCAAATAGAATAAAACATTTGTGTTACTAACTGACAGCTTCTGCAAGCTTCTGCATGTGACTTTAATAACGGTGCTCATGTCGCCTTTTTTGCTTAGTAGTGATGTTTGTGGTCTCCCTGGCCTCTTGTCTTTGTTACAGACACAACAATATTTATCTGCATCTGACAATTTTTCCAGAAAGTGGGTGGCTTGAAGTCGTATGTAACTGGGTATCTGCCCGAGCTAGAGTGTTAACATTTTCTATAAAACTTTGACTTTAATGTGTGTAAAATGACTCACTTATGTATGTATCACATTTCAAACATGAATGTTGTTCTCTCTGCTGAAATAATCTGCTATTATTACTCACAACCTCTTATAAATGTGCTGTGTTGATATTTCACACTGCAAACTCAACACTCTGAGCACCACAGTCTGCATTTGAAAGCACAATAGACAGAATATGATTCTTCTCTGATGACAGAGTTGGCTGCTTTTCTCTGTAATTGTAAATAGTAAATAGTTTTGGACTGTTGAATTTTCTAAACCAAACGTCACCATGGAAACTGTTCAGACATATTACATTTTACAAGCCATGTCATCAATAAATTGAAAAAAATATGAGAATATGAATCAATAGTGAAAATCATTAATATGAGTGCATGCTCTATCTCAAAGCATAATCAGTCTGAAGCAGCCATTGTAAAATGTTTCTACTTCCTACATCTGACATCACCAATTAGACAACAAGCATGAACACTTACTTGTTGAAGAGACACAGGTTGGGTGTCAGCCCTTTATCGAGTAATCCCTTCAATAATGGTCAGTTGTCCAGTCCAAACAGCAGGGTAAACCTCAGAAACCATCGCGAGAAAAAGCACAAGTCACTGTTTTAGGTAAGATGAACCAGTCTTGGTTAGATGCAGCAAATGCATTTGCACTAAGGGCAAACTGATGCTTGCTGCTGGGGTAAGTTTGGTTAAACGCTAGATTCAATCTTAATGACAGGCAGATAAACCAAATGCTGTTTAGAACAGAGTTCGTCAGATCAGTGGTTGTTCCCTAAAGGTTTTAATAAAAGAATCTTTTTACAAATAAGACTTGTATATGTCTTGGTAAGTTCTTCTTGAGTCTAAATTTGGCAAGATCAATGTTAACACTTCAATACCAGCTATCCACTAACTCTCACTTTGAAAGAGTGGACAAAATCGAAGGCAATTGACAATCTGGACATAATGTTCTTTTCACACTGATCAATAGGACAGAGGACAAAACTTTTTTTTTCAGATACATAGTGATAAAATGCAAGTCAAAACAGTTGTGTGGAACATCTATAAATATAATGAACAGACAACATTAAGTGGAAAATTAGCAAGAAAATCAGGGCAGTTTTTGTTGTTGTAACATAAATGAGACCTCTTGTAAGAAGGCTCATAACATTAGACAAAATCTATAAAGATGACAATCCCGGCTCAAATTACATTAGGAACACACATCTATAAAGGCACTGAGAAATCAAGTAATTATTTCACTGCATTTTTCAGACCTGAAACGAGAGTTGAAAGTTACAGACCTGTCTTCCCTGCTAGGATATATAATCAAATGTCTTTCAGAAATGACTCTTTCTTTTCTCTTCAAAATAAAAGTAACATTCAAGCCAGAGGAAACTGTCCAAAACACCTTTGTTCTTCTTTAATACTCTCAATCAATTTCTTCATAGTTTCTTCATATTATATTTCTTAATATATTATAATAACATTGAGTATAATCCAACATAGAGTAAATCTGATGCAGCACTAACAAACACAGTAGTCACTGATCGTACAGCATAAATATTAACACTTGAACAATCTACATGATGTCATTTCTAACAGATCAACATGGACCAGGTGCAGAGCTTCCCTGGGCCGTCTCTGCTGCTATATCTCTCATTGTGAATGTCATCTGTATAATCTGTGTGATCTTCCTTTGGTATGTTACCACATCATCATTTTATGCTTTGAAGGCTCTGTCAGTGCAGAGAAACTTCTCAGAAAACACATCACATCTCACTCTCTCTTTTCTCTGAAGGAAAACAAGACAAAAGGCTGTTGACACCAAACCAAGAGGACAGAACGTACATGTCACTGCAGAAAACAGACCCATCAGCAGAGTACGATGTTATCGGCCCACCTCTGAACCAACAAGTGTCAGCTTCCACTGAGTGTAGTCGAAGATGATACTTCCATACTGTGACTGAGCTGTTCACTCATGATTTCCAGTATAATCCCAGTCATTTAGTGTAGCTGGGAGTCAGGTGCTTTGCAGATTTCTCAGCAGTCTGAAGAGTGTGAAACAGTCAAATAAAATTCAATTTTAATTTGACTGTGTGACAGTGTTTAACTGTGTTTGCAACTTTGTCTTTAACTTTGTGTCTGGAACACATTCTGCAATATCTACTAAAGAGGAGGATGTTATCTTTGCATTGTTGTACACTAGAAGTGTTTTAGACAATAAAGTTTATATTTTGATTTGTACATTTGTTGTAGTTTCTTCATTAGCTGTAGAAGTTCATTTGTCATGTATCAAACAATGAAAAGTCATTATGGCCACACAAGATCTTTTAATATTTGGCCCAGATAATATTGAACTTGATAATCAGACTAGATGGCACATTTGTTGACACTCTTATACAGAAAGTTCTGCTCTCTATTAAAGTTGTCCACAGACAGACAGTGACTGACTTTCACAGGTCTAAGGAGATAAAATATGACACTTTATTCTAAGATACATGAATGTCTATCATTGTACGAGGAAAACTATGACTGTTGGCATGTACAAACTAATCTGTCATTATTTGAGTCATTAAATGAGACCTCACCTGTCTCACCAGCTCTAGGTACCTGCACCTACCAGTTAAAATGATTACTACTATTAATATCTGCTGAATCATTTCTCAACCAGTCTGGAGAGTTAAAATTGTGAGATTTTCAGTTTTGAAAGTATTTCTACTATTTTTAAGAAATGTATCATTTCTTTGTAGGAATAGAGAGCTTATTGTGATTTATAGATTGCTGTCATTTTAGGTACCCAGACTATGAAAAAAGATGAATAATCCCATGGCATGTCTGGAGTCATGAGCATTATTTCTAATTATACTTTTCATGTCTGATGATCACTGAGGTTGCTTGTGTTTAGCCCTTGAACGTAATAGACATGAACTCTTACTGATAACTTCTAAGACAACATCACAGTAGGAATTCTTGCATTTCTTACACTGAGACAACAGTGAATTTGACACTTGGAAACATGGGTCAAATAACCTCACCAGGCTCTCCTTTGAGGGGTTACTGCCACTGCAGAGGGAGGATCAGAAACACAAACGCACCTCTCAGACAACACTGACTGACCGTCTCCTGCTCAGTGTCACAACATGTGAACATACTGACATCTAGTGTAAGTTAATGGTTATTTCTATCCTCTGTCAGCATAGTCAGAAATGACCCCAGAGATAAAGAATAGGAGGGAAAGTGAGCTGGAGCAAATTTAACCAGGACTCGGGATTACTGCCAACTTTGCTGATGAACTTGTATTACTTCAGACCCAGCTGGACTGGATAGAGAAGATCCGGACCGAGCGGACCATTGACTCAGTGAAGAATCACAGACGTACAGCAGTCATTGCTGAAGGGACCCTCGGGTGGGAGGAGGGGTGAAGGAAGGAGACTGGATGCCAAGAAGCTCCTCAGATATCTGCAGATCTGATCAGAAGAAAACCATCACAAGTTATGCAGCATTTTTTAGTGTGTGTGGCACGTGTTGTCATTGAAACAAACCTCAGACTAAACAAGGGTTCCTTCTGACAGTCGAGACAGCAAATATTTAATCAAAGACTTGGATCAATATTTGTGAATAGAAATGTAAAAAAACAGATGGAAAAACATGTGGGACTGTTTCAAACTTTTTCTATTACATTTTAAAGTACATTGCACTTGTTCTGCTTTCAGTCTGCAGTAATTTAACTGAAAATGAGGAAGTCACAAAAGTCCACTTCCTCATTTTAAAGTCAGTAGTTGACTGACAAGGGAGCACAACAATTAGAGAACTTCAACTCTCCATTCATCTTTCATTTATCTGCTCAAGAGACCCGAAGAAGATGTAAGTCATCATAACTTCAATATGATACTTATCAAATGATCAATGTTTATTTAAGATATAAAACATTAGGAAAAATTTAAGTCACATGACTTTAGATCAAAGAACAATTTAAAAATTTCTAATTTTGTAAGCTGTCATTTTTTTGTGTTTTGTTACTTTTGAATGCATTCGAAGTCTTTGTGATGTTTTCCTTTAATATACAGCATAGCATTTCTATATTCCTCTTTTTCTTTTTTATCTTGGTTCCATCTTTTACGTGGTACTAATGACAAACTGAATATTCAGAAATGTTTGACAAACAAATTTGTCACATTAAATAGAAACACTAAACCAAAGATTCATGAACTTCTGGCAAATTTGCAAGAAATATATTTCAAATTATTAATGACTCATTTAATTGTTGTAATTTATGTTTTTTAGAGGAACTGATTTAAACAGCAGTAATATATTCCCCTCTGAATGAGAAGTAGTTGTGCTGTGTCACCCTGCCCTCATGAGATGCTGAGACAGTTTAATTTAGTTGATATTCAGTTGACTTTGAGCAGCTTAAAGTCCTTTACGACTTTGATAATGATTGAAAAAGAAATCTGCAAACATTTTATATATATTCCTTCTTGAAGGATCAGAGTTAATTAGGGATGAAATAAGCGAGCATGATTTATGCCATGTGTAATCTGCATAGTTTCTCCGGACACACACGATGGCTGCAGCTCTGACTCTGCTTGTCATCGGCTGTCTGCTGCAAGGTGAGTTTGGGTTCATTCACATTTGAATTAATGACAATAAAAACCATAAAAAACTATGTTAGTCCTAGCATTACCACCACAGTACAACAGCGTCTATGACACATGAAGCAGGAAGTGAAGGACACAGTGAGCGATGAAAGTAGAATCTTTACTGTTGTTGTTTTTAATTATATAATGAGTAATTATAATTATATGAATCATTATAATTATGTGAATACTTCATAATATGAATTGATGTCACAGCACTAAAGATTTCAGCAAAGCAACAAAACTGTAAAATTACAATAACAAAAGATTCACTTGTTGTAATTGAAAGATTTGTTTCTGATGTTTCAGGTGGCCTGTGTGGAAAGTTTGAGGTCTTTATGCCGCAGACTATAGAGGCTCTGAGTGGATCCTGTGTGACCATCCCCTGCTCCTTTGATGTAGAGGAAAACATATATATCAAAGTTAGATAGCACATGTAAAGCATTGTGGAAGTATGATAATGAGATTAACTTTGACTGGCAAAATATGAACCAGCTGGAGACTTGACAGTGAAAGACTGCACCACAACCCTGAAAAACCTGAAACCAGAAAACAGCAAAACATATTACTTCAGACTGGAGTGTGGAGGGTGTGAAATTTAGTTTTCGCAGACCAGAAGACAAAAAAGTGATTATTTCAGTCAAAGGTAGGTTTTGATGTCCATTTACTTTGTTAAATCATTCATGAGACCTGCTCTGAGCTCTGTTTGAATATATTTCACCTCACAAAGCGACAGAGCTTACAAGAATGAATACTGATTTTGTGACTAATCCAAATGTACCTTCCTACCAGCTGATCCTCCTACAACCGACTCTGACTCCGTCCACACTGAAGCCAAAGGAGGGAAGCTCGGTGAATCTGACGTGCTCTGCTCCAGCTCCCTGTCTGACTCAGCCTCCAACTCTGACATGGACCTCCAGTCTGGGTGACAGTCAGGAGACACTGCAGGAGAAACCAGACAAAACCAAAGTCAAGACCTCTGTGCTGACCTTCACTGCTTCTCACCTCCATCATGGAAAAGAAATCTCCTGTACTGCACGCTACAACAAACAGGGAGGCAGCACTGAGTCGTCTGTTAGCACAACAGCTGAGATTTCCTGTGAGTTCATTTGTTCCCTGCTAAAAGTCATTTTATTACAAACATTAGAATGAATCGTATGTCTCTTAATGCATTAGTCAATCAAATATAACTGTCAACAATTGATAAAAGTTTCAACTTTAAAAGAAAAATGGAAAAAAAAATCAAACAGTTTTAAAAAATTGCAACAATATTGTAGCTTTACACTGTTTTTCTCTTTTGTTTTGAATTATTGGTGAGACAATAGATTATTTGAAGATGACAGTTTTATGCAAATTTGCTTTATCGAGTCTATGGAGAAGTTGAGAATGAGCAAGAAAAATTTGCAAAATCAAACTAAAATGTGAAGAATTGTTCTTTCACACCATTACATTACTGCTTGCCTTGATATATAATCAATATTACAATGCTGTAAGTGAATTAGGTGATTCTTCTACTACCTTGTTAAAATGTAGGAGCATTATATTATCTGTCTTTCATTATTTATTTCTCCATCAAGCAACATCTCCTTTTCTTCACCTCTGCTTAAATGTTAGCTTAGAACTAAAACTTAGTTTACCCTTTTTAACACCAGCATCATAAGGTTACCACACATGTACAATCTTATTAATGCATCTAGCATATTAATGAAGAGTCACACAGTTGTGGAGAAGTTGAGAATGAGCAAGAAAATGAGCTGTTGTTGTTGATAACATAAGTTCCTGTAAGAAGGCTCTTACATTATATCTATAAATGATACAAATAATTAGTTCTGCATTGTTTCAGATTCACCAAAACGAACCACAGTGTCAGTGAGTCCCTCTGGTCCAGTAGCAGAGAACAGCACTGTTTCCAGTCTAAAGTTGTGACTCTGACATGCAGTAGTACTGCTAACCCAGCAGTAACAAACTACACCTGGTACAGAGCGGATGGAGGTCAGGAGACTTTCATGGGGACTGGAGCTGTTTTAAAGATTATAGTCTTTAAAGACAGTGGTCATCTTTTCTGCGTAGCTGAAAATGATCTTGGAGCTGGACGATCCAACATCAGTCAAATAGACGTTCAGTGTATGTATCACATGATTCAAAAGTTTAATGCATAAAACCAGGCACATATAAAAAAACACATTTATTAGTCAGTGACTCTGACCCATTCCCAGTCAATGCTCTGATTAAACATGACTTGACTCTTAACTCGTCTGTCTTCTCTACATTCATCACAGTTGCTCCACAGATCTTGTCCTCCTCTGACTGCACCAAAACTGCAGCACAGCTCAACTGTTCCTGTGAGACTGTCGGGAAATCCTTCTCCCACTTTACAGTGGTATTTGGATGGGTTACCTGTCAATCACTCCGACAAGGTTGCAATCACCAATGAGCCTCTAAATGACAGAGGTCTGAGTCTCATCTCTGTGAGTCCGCCACAATGGAGGGATCTTTCTACCTTGCTCTGCCGCAGCTCAAACTCTCTGGGATCTGCTACTCAGAGATTTTATGTCTACAGCCTGGAGCCTCAAACATCTGGAGAATGCCATGGTTTGTCTTTGTGCTGAATACAAGTTTGATTGGTTGGTTGGAAAGTTTTCTTTCTTGAAAAAGACTTGAACATTTCATTCATTTATTTATTCGGCTAACGGCTTCCCAGATGCACGTTAAAGTATTTCCTCAATTTTACTTTTTTAAACACCAAATAGAACATTTCCTACTACCAAACTTTTTCAGTTTTTGTGTTAGAGGCTGAATAAAACATTTGTGTTACTAACTGACAGCTTCTGCATGTGACTTTAATAACGGTGCCCATGTCACCTTCTTAGCTTAGTAGTGATGTTTGTGGTCTCGCTGGCCTCTTGTCTTTGTTACAGACACAACAATATTTATCTGCATCTGACAATTTTTCCAGAAAGTGGGTGGCTTGAAGTCGCATGTAACTGGGGATCTGACCGAGCTAGAGTGTTAACATTTTCTATAAAACTTTGACTTTAATGTGTGTGAAGATGACTCACTTCATTCCTGATACATTTGATTAAACATGTTTCCTGGATTTTTTAACCTTTTCTCTCATACCTGTATGCATTACTTACTCATATATCTCTTCCTTGATAAAAAAAATTTTTTCTTAATGAGTCAGAAGTGATAAAAAAAACTTACTTTTTATTGTGTTTCATACGACCCACTGAGAGAGCACAGTGATAAAACAACTCACCTACCTGAGTTCTTTACACAGTATGTCCAAACTTTAGTCAGAGGAATTATCTGAACTCCTTCGACATCCTAATCTTCCATTTTCCTTTTCAGGCCGATTGATGTTTCTAGTCCTCATCTCCACAGTGGTCACACTGCTAGTGCTACTATGTGCTCTACTGTTGGTGATCAGGTAAGGTTGTTACCTTTCCACAGCCAAGACACCAAGACGTTCTTATGACCTCGTCACATCCTCATCAACTCCTTTATTTTTTTTTATTATGATAATAGTGACACTACTCTTTGTTTGTTTAGGTCTTTAACACATCAAAAGAAATTGAGCTATACTTTTTCAAACTATATATCAGTTCTGGCCAGGTCCAAGTCCAAAAGCATTCAATCATTTCAATCTAATGGCCAATATCAACATTTATTAATGATGATGATTTGTTGTGTATAGAAAATTTAATGCAGAAACTATAAAATAGATTTAGGTATTATTAGGATTCATGTCAATTACTTTTCATTAATTTAATTTCTCTTGGTCCCTCTTTTTAAATTCAGTGGTGTAACCTCTTTGCAGATGCACTTTTCTGTTTTTGCCATGTGTTGTTTTGATTTTTATTACATGATTTCGGATATTTTCTTTTTAATGGTTTCATCCTCTTTGTTAATAAATGAGCATTGGGAAAAAAATCAGAGCTGAATCAAATATACCCACATAGGTTAAATGTTATACTGTTCTTCAGGGCTCAAAGGACTGCACATAACCTTCTTAAGAGTCAGTGCAATGGTGACGCCGGCACAGTTCTTCAGAGGCAACATTCAACAAATGGAGACGGAAACGAGGTACTTTGAACCAGGCAGTTTTTTGCTTCAGGTATTTAAACCAGATTAGTGGTGTATCTGTGTCCACTGACGTTTTCCCTCTTTAATTGTAGGTATCCAACACAGCAGGAGACGACATTTATGTCAACACCAAAGTGCTGAGACAGGCGGATGTTGCACACCCTACGACCATCTCCAACCTAAACAGAGCACCAGCTTGTCAAACTCTGGTCAAAGTGCAAATTATGCAGAAAGAGCCAGTAAAAGCTCAGAGACTGACCATCTCCAACCTAAACAGAACCACCAGCTTGCCAAACTCTGGTCCAGTGATGTGATTGCAGAAAGAGCCAGTGCTCAGAGATGAAGAAAAAGCCATTGTGAACGTGAGGAGCAAGAGCAGAGATGAAGAGGACCAATGAGAAGGCAGAGACGATGTGATTTACATGCCGCAGATTGTGAACGTGAGGAGCAAGAGCAAGAGCTTGGGAGCTCCTATCTGCAATGGGAGGAAGAGATGCATGACATGGGAAGTCATGCCAAAATTTTGTGAGCAAGCTCCTATCTGCAGGAGGAGAGATGGAAAGAAAAAATTTTGATGAGTGGAACCCGTAAATGTGAATTGTGCAATGCCAAGTTAAATTAAAAAAGAAATTTTGTGAGCAAAGCAATGGAGATGGAACAGCCTATATGATGAAGTGGAACCCGTAAATGTGAATTGTGATTATGCCCAAGTTAAATTAAAAAATGACATCAAATGAGTGTTCAAGAGTGTTAAGAACAAATAGGTCACAGATCTATCTCGCTGAAATTGAAAAATAATTTCCACAATGCCTTGCTCTCCTGTATATTTTCATGTTATGTGCTCACTCTTGCTTTTGTTATTGTTTGTAATCCTGCTGTGACATGTAATTTTAAATGAACAGAATTATATGTTTCTTTTTTTAAGTTCACAGGTTATTGAGATCTTAAGTGTAAAATATACTGTATTTTCAGAATTTTACATGAACATATTGTATTGTATTTTAGTTTGACTTGTGTATATTAAGAGAGGCCTCGCTGTTTTACCTGCATTTAGCAATGCGATTTTCATATTTTGTTTATTATTTTGAACATATATTGTAGTTTATTTGACCTTGTGTTTTAAGAGAGGCTCGCTGTTTTACCTGACTGACCTGACATATTTTATTCTGTAAATGTATGCAACACAAAGAGCATGTGAGAGCTTTCAAACTGACCTGTCTGTAGATGTATAAGTAATAGAGTTTAGCATCCATGTGAGAGTTAGAGTTTAGTATTTTTTGCAAAAGTGACACATTCATCTTTACAAATGTACCCAAATCTTCTTGTTTTTATTCTTTCTTTAACAATAGTTAAGCATTGCCTTTAATCTCCCATTTTATATTTAATATATGTACAAAGCTTCTTGTTTTTATTCTTTCAAGACAACATCACCATTTTGTTTTTGTACATCCTGACTCCGTGGCTTTCAGCTTCTGCCTCTCCTGCAGCTGGGAGAAGATAGTTAAGCATTGCCTTTAATCTCCCATTTTATATTTAATATATATTTTGATTTCTGCTCATTGAAAGGAACATTCTGTTTTGATTTCGGTCTGGTCTAGCTCCTCTCTGCATCTTACCTTCACCAGTGTGTTTTAAACATGTACTGTACAACAAGTGGCCAAGTGTTTTTATGCTAGATTTTAGAAACAGACACCTCTCAGGCCTCTTTTCTTCTCATTGTTCAGACTGACTGCTTTAAATGAGCTCAGCTGGTTTCCTGTTTGATACTGAACTAGAACAGAGGGGGGGCTGAGGGGTTTAACCAGTGGTAAAGTGCAGGGCTTAAGTGCAGAAACAGATCAGTGGGCCATCACACAATCACACATTCATGCAGCAGCTCATCTGGTAAGGTAAGCCCACTTGTCTGGACCACTGTTTTTCAGATCCTAAAAACTACTTTCACAGTACTTTCTGATAAAATACTACCAGCCTGATATTGACTCAAAATGGAGAGTACTTTTTGAGTCACAAGGTGTCCAGTGGCTCCTCTGGAGGTTTTCTAGTGATGCAGTGAATTTTAATGAAAATATATAAGGAAATTATACAAAAAAGAAAATCCTCATAATCTACGTGTAGTGAAATTATTACAGCTTCTGTGTTTCAGAAATTAACAGGTCAAAAGGTGACTTGAATGGTGTACATCGACTACTTTCTTCATGGGGACTGCTCATCTGCTTAGACTGCTGAGCTTGTTCTCAGGTAATACTGAGCTTTATCTGTTTGTGCGCAATTGGTGATGTGCTTCACCATTACTAATATGTTTATTAAAACCTTGTATTCGCCTCTGTTTTAGTGGAGTTACTTTTTACTTCCTAAAATAATTGTGTGGTAATTGCGAAACCATTGTGAAATGTACACTGTTTGATAATATGGTGATCAATTAAAAAATTAATAATATTTTGAATGTATTTGCTTGTTTCTCACATGTTGAAAAAAAAGCACATTGCCACACATTTGCAAATTTTAATGTGTTGAAGAAAATTGACAAGTCCTGTTTTGCAGGGATTCAGATATGTCTGCATTGAACACTTTACTGTAACTCAACCCTTTCTGTCTCCCCAAATTCCACATTTGCTACATACCATGAAAACAACATGACAATAAAAAAACATTGTTGTAAAAGTAATAAAAATATGGCTGTAACATATGTTACAGCCATATTTTTATTAACCTTGTTTCTGAGAAGTCTCTTAGACGACAGTTAGACTTAGACTGTTGTGGTCATGTATTTTTTTTTCTCATTCATAACCAAAAATAGTCTTAAAACAGAACAACCACAATGACCATTTGTCGTCTTCTATACTACCACCATCACCCTTATCTTTTCCTCCTCCTCCTCCTCCTTCTCTCACCTCACAAAGGCATCTCGGTGCTCCAGCAGGCAGGAAGCTGGACCATCACTGTGCCCAAAACAGTGACTGCAGTAGAGGGGAGCTGTGCTGTAGTGCCATGTCACACACAACGTCCTCACTCTCGGGTCACATGGTACAGATACCATCACATCACACAGAACTATCCTGTGGTGTATGATGGAGTTCACCCTAAAACAGTGGAAAACCGTTTCAAAGGACGCACCTCAGTACCATGGGTAAAGCTGCAGAGGGTAACTGCACCCTGAAGATCGACAATGTGGGAACCGCGGATAACAACCTTCAAATTTATGTCTGGATCAACCCCGACTCTAAGACAACTCAGAAATTCCATGAAGAAATTGTGACCATCATTGTTGGTATAGTATTCATTTGGGATTCCCCAAAAACCCCAACAATGTGTTGGAGCATAGAGCATCCAGAACACAGCAGCCACACACAGCTTGTTAACAGGACACCTTTATTAATTCCACATTAAATACAGCTGAGAGCTAAACAGTTATCACTATGTTTTGACTTCCAGAGAGAAAAGCTCCCATACTCTCCATCCAGCAGGAAATAGTTGAAGGGGAAATTTTCCACATCAACTGCAGCGTAAGCTACTCCTGCCCTTTCACACCTCCATCCCTTCAGTGGAACAAAAGTCCATCCATGGACAACTGCAGTTTGATGGCTTTTCAGCCAGAGAGTGCAGGAGCAATGGTTGTACACAGAGACGCTGCAAGTACAAGCAACATATGACATGCATACCAGCAAAATTGTGTGTTCTGCACAGTTCAGAGCCTTCACCACAGAAAGTCAGCAAATAACACTCAGCGTGTTATGTAAGTATGGTTTGCCGTATGAAAGTGACACAGTTTGCACACTCTAAATATTTTGCTGTCGTATATCTACTGCTAGATATGTTACAGGGAAACTGTCTTACTATTTTAATTTTTTTATGAATTCTCACACCCATAGACAAACCCTTGACTGTGACCCTGATGCCGGAAAAGGGACCGGTAACGGAGGGTGACAGCATCATGGCAGAGTGCGCTGCCAACTGCAACCCAGCTGGTGGTTGCAGCCACACACATACTCGTGGCTTAAAAGACAGATGGGACAGACCATCAAAGTCAATTCAACTGAGAGAAAAATGTCCTTTAGCAACACCATGCGAGATACTTTCTCTCTCCTGCATCGCTCACAATGACATGGGAGCAGGGCAGTCCGACTGGTTGGATCTAGATGTTCAGTGTAAAAACATCTTCATTTCTACTTCCTCTAATGTACCAAAACTAATAGTTACTAATCTAATTATTATTTCTTTGGGGAGTACAGCTTGGGACTGAGCAAAGCCACAAGAAAAATGTAACATTTAACAAGCTGCAGCCTGCAAGTGGGTCAGTCATTAAAAAGAAAAAGATCCAAAAGAGATTTTCATTTATTTGCTGACATTTTGAGCATTGATTACAACAATTGACAATTGTTAAAGATTATTTTATTGTCATGTTATGTTTCATGGTATGTAGCAAATGTGGAATTTGGGGAGACAGAAAGGGTTGAGTTGCAGTAAAGTGTTCAATTCAGGGATGTTACAGAGAATAGCCTATAAGTGGTGATTGGGAGGAACCGTGGTATGGTTGTGTTGTATGATTCTTAAACCAACAGACACTAAATATATTTAAAAGAAACAACCGGTGAGAAAGATTTATTGACTTACTTTTTTGTGCATCTCTTCCCAGATGCTCCAGTAATCCTACCTGAGTCATCTTGCAACTGGACAGGGGACAGTCCTCAAGTGCATCTGCCAGGCCCAGGCGTCCCCTAATGCATCTGTATACTGGACCATTGATGGAAATGACACTCTGCCGTCCTCCTTCAGCTTTGTCTCCACAAATAAGAAAAATCTGGTCTCTGCAGAAATAAGTGGCCCAGCTGAAAGCTTGTCTAACGTATCCTGCACAGCCAAAAACTCCCTGGGCAGTGACAGCAAACAGCTGTCTGTGTACAACTTGTCAAAAAGACGTAGGTTTCTGTACACTCTGGATGATATGTGTGTTTTCAAATAACATGCAAAAGCAGCAGTTAGTTTGTATGATATTTACAAACTGAACTATTTTCCTTTTTCCAGCCTCTTTGCCTGTGTTGTTGTCAGTTTTAATGCCCCTGGGAATTGCTTTGCTGTTTGGATGTACAGTGTTCATGTACAGAAAATATTCTAGAGGTTGGACAGGTTGGTAGGACTTCACTCCTTGTCGTATACAGTGACTGTGGTGCTATGATTAAACTTGTTATTATGTTACTCACAGGCCGCCACCGGGCTCTCTGTGCAACACTAACATCACTTTAAGGTATGGACCAGAATTTTTAAAAAATATTTGGCTGTATATATTAATATGATATTTAGTATGAAGTGAGGAGACTGAGAAAAGTCAAGTAATTATGACCTGTAAGTAGCCTATTTTGTTTTTGTCTCCATTCCCAAATATGCAAAAGTCAAAGACAAAATTGGTTAAATTAAAGGAGACGTTCAAAGCATTGGCTCTCTGACTGTTCTTCTTTTCTCTCTCTCTCTCTCTCTTTTTTTCTCTCTCTCTTGCATGCTATCAGATCTCACCCTGAGGTGGACAGGCTGTCCTGTGTTTATGACAATGACTTGGTGGCAGAGATGCTGGCAGCCAGAGCTCAACAGCCCCAGAACAACGCGACAGCCCCTCGAAGTGAAGGCGATATAAGGCCTCTGGCAAAGGTGCAGTGAATGTGACTGATGAAAAGAAATTATGACAGATCGTCACTTCTTTTGTACATAAAACATGGGAAAATGTTGTAACTGGTGCTATGGATTTTTCTGTCTCTACACATTGAGCTTTATCTTCTAGTCACATACATTTGCTTTTGTTTTGTTTTTTTTTAATTGCTCAAGCACAGAGAAAGATAAAAACTGTCCTTCCCTTAGGGTGTGCACTGCGACATGGATCACTATCTGAACTACCGACCAGAGGACATCAGGAGGACTCTCACACAGTAGACTCCTCCTCAGTTTTTAGCCCCGCTTAAATGCATTCAATGAAACAAATGCAAGCTTGAATGACATGCACAAAAGTGCTTGTGAAAGTTTCTGAAAAAATGTGGGCCTGTTCATTTTCCTGTCGAAAATGCAGTGTAATATAAATAGAACTGACAGGCAGGAAACTATTATTCGGGCTGTTCCCACACAACAGAAGATAGGCATGAGACCCTGTGTGGGCATGGGACCCCCTCTACTGGAGGAGAGCGACAATTCTGAATGAAGAACACACACATACAGACACACACACACACACACACACACACACACAAAGTCCAGATGAGCTCCAGCTGTTTCTTTATTCCAGCTCAGATTAAACCTTCTCGTTACTCGTTACAGAAAAATGCATTTATTATTATGTTCTATGGTGTTGTTATTGCAATACAAACCATAGTTCCTATTTTGCAATATTTGTGTAAACTTGTGTGACTGGGTCACAGAGGCTACACCAACTGGACTTGGCTAAAGGCTATATACTGCTATAAACAACAATGAAAAATGTCTCAAATTGCTCATGATGCCGCAGTGGGCTCAGAGAAGGATGTCCTAAACTGAAAATCGATGTGGGAAAAATTCATTTTTAAACTGGTGACTTCTTCTTAGAGTGGATGGTGTAGGCGTAACTTAACTAATATTAATGCAGACTCATGGCTTGATCAAATCCAAACCTAATTATCATGTTCAGTGTTTATTCCAGCAGTAATCTAGTGGGAGGAGGTCCTTTATTATCATATCCGATATAAAAGTCAACATGAGCTTCAGCTTTGCATTTTAGTTAATATCAACCCACTGGTGTCTGCCCGTTGCTCAGAGTAAAATAAATAGAGCATTATGTCTCACGAGGCTTGGACGTGACTCACTGTTTCCGGTTTTGACACTTTGTATCAGCTCATCTTTAAACCCACAACTTACAGACTGGTTGTCTGCAAACAACACGGACCTTTAGTTGTTTTTTGCTCAGCATTTCTTCAATTCCCAGGTAAGTAAATATGTTTACCTTATCAGACCAAACACTTGCAGATCCTTTTTGCTATTGAAATTTTACATCTGATGTTTGCCGTCCGAGAGCTGACTATTTGTCTTGGAATTGTCCTGTGAATGGAGTCATGCAAAGTTGTTTTCCTAACTAACTTTATCCGATCTCATATAGAAGGATTACTGAAGATGATTACTGAGCAAAAGCTAAAGTTGCTGCTTTGACTTTTTGACTGGATATATCTAATCACATGCACTAACCAAATACATAGTATAAATAAATAGTTGTCATCATTTAAACCAGTGGTCTCTAAAAGATTATGTGGTTCGTTCAAACAAAACACTTCATAGTCACTGGGTATAAGACTAGAAACTAATCAGTCATTTTTAACCACCTGTCCCTTTCTTATTTCCTTCTCAGGGTCTTAATGGAGTATACAGTGAGTAGTGAGGTCATTCTCTCAGTTTACATCATTTCCTTCCTGATAGGCCTGCCAGCCAACCTCCTGGCCCTCTGTGCCTTCATTGTAAAGATCCATTCCAGGCCCCTTCCAACAGATATCCTGCTACTCAACCTGACTGTGTCCGACCTGCTCTTTTTGATGATCCTTCCTCTCAAGATGCACGAGGCAGCGTCAGGCATGAAATGGAACTTGCCCGACTTCCTGTGCTCCTATCACCTCCTTCACCTTTTTCAGCACAATCTACACCAGCTCCTTGCTTCTGATGGCAGTCAGTGTGGTTCGCTACATCGGGGTAGCTTTCCCTATCACCTATCATCAGCTGCACAAACCTGTGTACGCCATAATCATCAGTGCTGTTATTTGGATAATCTCGGCAGCACACTGCAGCATCACTTTTATTACCCAGCACCACCCATCCCTGTCCAGCAATAACTCCAGAGAACTGTGCTATGAGAACTTCACACAGACGCAGTTGGACATCCTCCTCCCAGTGCGTTTGGAGTTTTTCTTTGTGCTTTGCCTCATACCTCTTCTGATTTGTGTTTACTGCTACATGAGCTGCATCTTGATCCTGTACAGCCGCCCCAGGATTTCCCAGATGCAGAAGCAGAAGGCCATCGGCATGGCCCTGGGGACTCTTGCTGTCTTTCTCATCTGTGTGGTGCCGTACAACATCTCTCATGTGGTGGGATACTTCCAGAAAGAGAGCCCAAAATGGAGGTACTACACCTTGCTGCTCAGTACCTTCAACACTTGCATCGATCCCATCATTTTCTACTTTGCTTCCTCCACCTTCCGCTGCACCAGTGCAAGATCCATTTTCAGGAAGCGTGCACCCAATGTTTCAGGAATACAAGGGCAGGCCACAAGCTCTAGTTAAGCTTAAAGCACACTCTCAATACAATATGTACATATCCAGCTTCAATGTTATCATTGCCCTGTAAATTACTGACTTTACATCAGAACATGGAATGCTGTACACATATTTTTTGGTTCAGTTCATTCATAAAACACGTGTCTCACATGTAGGTTTTGTTGGTCACTGGGTAACAAAATGTCGTGTTAAGGTTGATTTCATCCTGCTCAAATGGACTGAGCTGCTTTCCAACAAAAAACAATGTGGACAGCTTTATGACAAAACCACAAGACACACATGGTTTGCATATGCAAAATTCAAAATTTTATTATTTTACAGTGAATTTGTCTATTTTTTTGAGGGAGAATTGATATCTTCCACACCCATGACTCATTATTTCCTGTTTACTTCAACGAGGGCCAGCCACTCTTCTGCACTCATGCATTCTGTAGGCACACATGTAGAATATACCTACAAAACAAAACATACATCAGCTATAAAGTGCAGTGGTGTTTAATTACCACTGAAGCCATTTCCAAACTGTGTTTTTTGTTATTTTTTTTTATGGCAAGACTAACTTTTCTGAATACCTTTCAAATTTTCATAAATCTTATCGAGCTTGAGAGTGTATAGTAGTATTCGTGCAAAGCTGTACTCACTTATAACAAGCATTTGGCAACTTACTGTGAATAAAGTTTCAAGAGAATGAAAGTGCTCATGTGACAGCATTGTGATTTATTATGTTAAGGTTTGACAGAGCTATATCTTCTTAATTTTGCTGTGGGGGTGCTGTAATATTCATGTAAAAACCCAAACTCCTTTTGTTCACTATCAGCAAGATAGAGGAAGTACTTTTGAACAAACCTGCAAAGAAGGTCATGAGCAGAGCCACCCAAGCCTAGTATGTAGGACCAAGAGAAGCGCCAGTCACCAAAGCGCTTGCCCAGGAAGTTCACTGTCACTCCGGTGTAAATGGCCATTGCAAGCAGAACAAAGAGAGCTGGCATGGTGGGCAAACATAAAAATATTTTTATTTGTAATAGCAAAGGTCATCTCAACTGGATTTTTATGGTAGGCTTGGTGATCTTTGTCTGAGATTTACATAATATGCAAAGTCACAAGGAAAAGTGTGCCACTCATGGCTGGTGTGATGTGTAAAACGAAAATAATATGACCTGCTCTTTGTAACTGTGTGCGTGACTCACTTGAAACAAAGAACATGATGCCAGCAGCAAAAGAGCGGTTGAACCTCTCAAAGGCCGAGAAGTGGGCAAAGGAGAGGATTCCTGCGATGATGCCAGCAAAGCATGACATGGCAGAGAGGATCATGAAGGCACGAGTGGCATTCCAGTAGGCTGGGGAAGAGTAAAATAAAGGAGAGAACATACTGTAGAAATATGCGCAGGAAGATAAATACAAAATGAAACACAAAACACTTTTGTGCCATAATGCACAAAATGTCATTTGGAAACTTGCTGGAAATTATTCCTCACAATCCTACCAAACCCTAAAACACTGACTCAAATATTTTATAACTTGAACTTGTAAACTGTTTCCATGCCCTGCTGGACTCACTCAGGATCAATCATTTACGCTCTCATGTTGTTTGAATGCAGACATTCCTGAAACAGTGAAAGTATATCTATATAAAAAGGGAAATTCACAGTCAGTGATAAGCAGCTTATTTACGCAAGTATGGCACGTACAGTGCTGAGGTGCTGGTTCTTAGACTATTTTGTGTGATTTTAATTCATTTTTCCACTTAATTTCAGAGGGATTGAGTAAATAACATTTTACATAAAATTTTCTACAGTGTGATGCTGCTCTACAACTATCCATCACTGTATTATGTAGGTGGGCTATTTCTAAGCTTTCAAATAGTCTATTCTATAAACATTTGTTCCACCATGACCAAGGAGGAAGTTAGGCAAGTTCAAATACTACTTCCTTGTTAAAACTATGATCATTAAAAGTGTAAGCTACACTTTTGTGGACAGCATTGTCCACCACTTTTGTCAAAATATCAGAGAAACTATTGGATGCATATCCATCAAATCTTCCACAGAAATTCCCAGATGATGTAGCCTAAATGACTTTATTGATCCCCTGATGTTTCCTCTAGTGTCATCATGAGGCTGACATTTTGGATTCCCCTACAATGGGATGGATTGTCATGAAGTTTGTTTCACACTTCACTGTTGTGATTAGGATGAATTGTAATAAGTCTGATGATCCCCTGACAACTGATATAGCACTATCATCACCTTTAATTTATAGAATACACTGGTTTACGAACCAATACCTGAAAAACTAATAATTTTCCCATCAGTCCCGGCTGCACGTTTTTGTTTTAATGCTAATTAGCAGACTTTAATCTGTTTTATAAAATGGTGAGCATGGTTTCATCATACCTGATTAACATCAGCATGTTAGCGTTATTGCAGAAGAAGATATTTTCTCACTTACCAATGCTATCAGTCTGCATGTAGCACTTGCCTGACATGCAGTACCTCCACAGGCCCTGATGGGCAAAGCTGCCAGACAGACGGTACTGCATCCAGTAGTCTGTGGCTGTGGAGACCACCAACAGGATGTTCCCCACAATGGCACAAAATAGGCCCCCTCCCATGAAGCTGTACATCATGAGTGACACTATGACAGTAGTTAAGGCTTTATGCACTGTGCAAAAAGAGAAGGAGATGGGAGTCAGAGGTGCAAGTGAATTTGTGAGAATGCTTTTAGTCTATTTCTATGGTGGGTTTAGTATGAATGTTTATTTAATAGGGAATGGATGAATTTGACAGGAACTGCCTGAGAGAGTGGATGCAGAGGCAGAAAGAGACTGTACATACGTAGCAGTTGCCAGATGTAGTCAGTGTGCTGTGATGTTGGCCAGCATGGCCGCAGGTGAAAATGGGGGCTTATTTTTGAGCTACAGTTATGGCACCATGATTTAAGTGTCTGATGAAGGGAAGACATTCATTTACACTTCCTGTTTAAGTTTAAACAGCAGGACTGTGAGCTTCAGACATCACTCTTTGCACACATCATCCATTCTAACCATGAGTTCACTTCCTGGAATGAAGGGACTTATACTACTACATTTCCTCAAAAACGAATACACAATTTGTGTGTGGCAAAAGAGTCACTTCCTCAATTCCTCAGTTCCTCACTGAAGGGAGATGCTGTCTGAAGAGTGGCTACATGCTCTGTATGTATGTATATATGCATGTATATTAATTTGTCTTGACTACACAGTTAGCTGTAACCACAAAGCACAGAACTCATCACGATAACTGCTGGCTTGGACAGAGTAATCATTCCAACCACAATACAATCAGCTCATAGCAACATGTACTCTTTCTCTTTGTCTCCTTCCGTGTTTGAACATGTTTTCTATTCTCACTGCTTTGGTTAAACAACCCACAGATGTGTACATTTGCTTGTCATGTTACGCAAAGCCCCACAGAGAATAAATAAAAGTAGAAACTCACAATGATGTGAAATGGCGTTGGCTGTACAAACAAAGCCTTGAATTAAATATCTAATAATGTTGTAAAACAAGAACAAAACACAGTAGCTTAAAGTTATAATTGTGAAGATTTTGTTCTCTTTCATGGCACCTATGGCACTAAGTGATAACTGCAGGTGTATTTCAGGGCCTCACTTCTTTGTTCAGCCATAGTTACCATTTACTCACAACACTAGTAGAGATCAGGAAAATATACATACACCACTTCACACACAGGTGAGTTCAAGAGTGAATCTGTTGCGTTACATGCCTTGATAAAAGCCTAACTGTGCAGTGTTTGTCATTTTAACATTGCCAAAGTTGCAAATGACACCTGGGTTGTAATACTGCAAATGCGAGAGCTTTCATCAGTGGCCATAGGCTCAATCATCATTGTTACCTAAATAGAAAGTAACTTAACAGACTTTGATTTAAATGAGAAATGTTGACGTTACATATTGTGTATATTCATATGAGAAGAAGTTAACCAGACTGTGATTAGTCATAATCCATAATTTAGCCAGACGCCATAATTTTTGTCTGACAACAACTAGAAATCAGCACTTTAAGGAAGACCATGTCAAATATCCATGTCAGGTGGCTCCTAATTTTGCTCTTTGCTATCAGAGACAACATGCATCACACACACTCATGGGTGGAGGGTCCGAACACCTTAGACTTATCTGTACATATGAAAGAAACCAGTTAAATCTCAAGTTTGACATGATATCTTCAGAGATGCATCATGTATTAATTTTATGAAGTTAAAATAGTCTATGGGTAATACATTGCTACTGAAAATTTTGAAAAAGAAAACAGCAAATTTAACACACTTTTATACAAAATAGAGAAACTGCATCTAAGTGAAGTGAGTTTGTCATTATTACAAAGTGAAGGCCCTCTCGGCCCACCTGAGAGACTCAGACTCATTGGTTGGCATGCCATGATATGCATACTACTCTATAATTGTTACTCCCAATTTTTACCATCTAAGTGGCATTAGCGATTAACAAAAGACTCAACATCATCTTACCTGAATTCCTCAGAATAAATCAACCCTCTTAAGTATCAGCCTTTCCTCAGGGAAAGAGTGAGAGGGAGTGCAAGCCAGGAGTGAGCGAAACGTCAAAGAGGAAGCCCTAGGCTGAATTCCAAAAAGTTATCCCCTCCACTTTTCTGTTGATGGAGGCAAAATCCTTTAAAACAATCAGCACAGAACAAATGCACTTGAGCTGGTGGGCCAAAAGCCACGTGACTCTTTCACACTGAACTACATGGAGTATTTTGGGAGTCAGGGGATAGAGAGGAGGGGTGATGGTGTTGGGCGACGGGGGAGGGTCTGGGATATGAGGCCGCTGCACCGCTGTCCTTGTCTGTTGTTCTATTAGGCATTCTGGAACTGTGGATGTGCAAAGGCTTGCAGTACTGCTGTGGTCAATGGAACATGCTGAAGCGCACACTTTCTTTCAGTGTGGCTGGGGTGTGGTTATGGGGACACATACACGCTTAGAACAGATACATGACCGAAGCTACAGCTTAATAAAGTCACACATTGCATGCAGTGCACACCCTAAAGATGTAATGACACTGTGGAAACATTACACTGACAATAAAAGGCTGCCCAATACAGCATCTCATATACTGAAAAATGTCACAAGTGTTCACAATACTAGCATTAACACTTGAAACTACTGCACGCATAATTCACATGGCATGAATTCACATGGCATGACTCAACTTTGTTGCAATAGTTGCTACAATGGATGGATTTTTATAGAGTTTATAGAGTAGTTAATTACATCTCAGGAGCTCTGTGTTCATATTCAGGGACAATACAATAAACATATATGCAAATTGCCTTAAACACACCCAATGTCAAAGATAAAAGTACAATGTAAAGGGGTTATTTCCATTCTCAAGGGAGGAAATAGAAATCTGCACTGTCTTTAAACTGCACACAACAACCAAGGTATTTAGTCTGCACTAACACTGACACCATTGTTCTTACTTATGTGGTTAATATTTTATAAGCCACATCTAGTGAAGCTTTCTGCTCTGTTTCATCATTTGTGTCATCAACATGTCATTTACCACCTAAGAAATCACTTCATAAGAACCAATCAACCTGTTCTTCATCACAGCTGGATGTGTCGTCTCTCATGTCTGTTCAGGTACAACCACCATCTGCACTTTCCTGTTTATGATGCAAAACATTCAAAGACGAATGGGAGGAAACAAAGTATACCAGCATCAAGTCAAATGTAACTGTATAAACACACTTGTTAAAGCTGGCTTGTGTAAATGTAAATGAGATGGAGAGTGTTCACCTCAGAGTTGACATAAAACTTGTTGGGTTTTTTGATCACATATCATGATGCAATTTGGTTACAAGTTAATTGGCATGTTATTTGGATATTATAGGACAGTATCACTCATTAAGGTTTTCATAACTGATAATGACAAATGACTCTGACAATGCAGCTGCTTCGTGCTGACCATGTTGCCCAAACAGATGAGAGACATGTTCTAAATCAAATTAAATGAAATGAAATTATGAAAACAAGCATTTCATAGTAATTTCCACCTTGTAGTTACTAAATATGATGACTTGTGCACTCTTTAATCTTATCTTGCACCAAGTGCAATGTTTCCGTTAAGTCTGAAATGTCACACATTCTCCAATCAGCCTGAGCAGTTCCACATTTCATCATGAAAGTTCACTTCCTCAAAGTGTAAGGTGAACTCTAGAGGCTAGTGATGGAAATCAGCAACTGGTGCTGTTTTTAATAGGTCAGAACTGGAAATCTCAACCGTTTTTTACGAAAACAGATGATGCAGCGAAACCTTTAAGTGCAACGGAAAATACCTTTTTAACATTAAGCTGCTGTCTATAGGGAAATCCACCGTGTGGTTTCTGTATTATAAGACATAAGTTAGAGCAGTTTTTCCAATTCTGTGTTTTAAATGTTTGACATTGGGGCTACTCTGCATTTAAATCAGTGAATGAATTGAAACACGTGCCTATTCAATGTTTTTTATGTAATTATTTGTATTTAACTAAAATTTTATGAAATCATTGAAACTTTTTTTATTTATTTATAGTGGCAAGCTAAAAAGCCAAATTAAAGACAAATAAGATATAAAATAGAGACTGTCAACTCCCATTATAATAATTATCTATTTTATTAGTTTAGTAAAGTATTTTCAGTTTCCATTGACCAAAACAGCAGTGATGTTTTTTTCTGTACAATAGCACCATCTACTGCAATATGTATATATATATATATATATATATATATATATATATATATATATATATATATATATATATATATCTTTTTTCTCTCTCTTTATACAGTACAGACCAAAAGTTTGGACACACCTTCTCATTCAATGAGTTTCCTTTCTTTTCATGACTATGAAAATTGTAGATTCACACTGAAGGCATCAAAACTATGAATTAACACATGTGGAATTATATACTTGACAAAAAAGTGTGAAACAACTGAAAATATGTCTTATATTCTAGGTTCTTCAAAGTAGCCACCTTTTGCTCTGATTACTGCTTGCACTTTTGCACACTCTTGGCATTCTCTTGATGAGCTTCAAGAGGTAGTCACCTGAAATGGTTTTCACTTCACAGGTGTGCCCTGTCAGGTTTAATAAGTGGGATTTCTTGCCTTATAAATGGGGTTGGGACCATCAGTGGTGTTGTGCAGAAGTCAAGGTGGATACACAGCTGATAGTCCTACTGAATAGACTGTTAGAATTGTTATTATGGCAAGAGCAAAGCAGCTAAGTAAAGAAAAACGAGTGGCCATCATTACTTTAAGAAATGAAGGTCAGTCAGTCCGAAAAATTGGGAAAACTTTGAAAGTGTCCCCAAGTGCAGTTGCAAAAACCATCAAGTGCTACAAAGAAACTGGCTCACATGAGGACCACTCCAGGAAAGGAAGACCAAGAGTCACCTCTGCTGCGGAGGATAAGTTCATCCGACTCACCAGCCTCAGAAATTGCAGGTTAACAGCAGCTCAGATTAGAGACCAAGGTCAATGCCACACAGAGTTCTAGCAGCAGACACATCTCTAGAACAACTGTTAAGAGGAGACTGTGTGAATCAGGCCTTCATGGTAGAATAGCTGCTAGGAAACCACTGCTAAGGACAGGCAACAAGCAGAAGAGACTTGTTTGGGCTAAAGAACACAAGGAATGGACATTAGACCAGTGGAAATCTGTGCTTTGGTCTGATAAGTCCAAATTTGAGATCTTTGGTTCTAACCACCGTGTCTTTGTGCGACGCAGAAAAGGTGAACGGATGGACTCTACATGCCTGGTTCCCACCGTGAAGCATGGAGGAGGAGGTGTGATGGTGTGGGGATGCTTTGCTGGTGACACTGTTGGGGATTTATTCAAAATTGAAGGCATACTGAACCAGCATGGCTACCACAGCATCTTGCAGAGGCACGCTATTCCATCCGGTTTGCGTTTAGTTGGACCATCATTTATTTTTCAACAGGACAATGACCCCAAACACACCTCCAGGCTGTGTAAGGGCTATTCTGACCAAGAAGGAGAGTGATGGGGTGCTGCGCCAGATGACCTGGCCTCCACAGTCACCAGACCTGAACCCAATCGAGATGGTTTGGGGTGAGCTGGACCGCAGAGTGAAGGCAAAAGGGCCAACAAGTGCTAAGCATCTCTGGGAACTCCTTCAAGACTGTTGGAAGACCATTTCAGGTGACTACCTCTTGAAGCTCATCAAGAGAATGCCAAGAGTGTGCGAAGCAGTAATCAGAGCAAAAGGTGGCTACTTTGAAGAACCTAGAATATAAGACATATTTTCAGTTGTTTCACACTTTTTTTGGTCAAGTATATAATTCCACATGTGTTAATTAATAGTTTTGATGCCTTCAGTGTGAATCTACAATTTTCATAGTCATGAAAAGAAAGGAAACTCATTGAATGAGAAGGTGTGTCCAAACTTTTGGTCTGTACTATATATATGTATATATATATATATATATATATATATATATATATATATATATATAAAATTCTTCTTTTTTTTTTTTAATCAAATAGTTCAAAAATAATGCATGTACCATAACACTGACTAACAGCTCACACTGAGCACGGTTTCCTCAGGTTTGGACCTCAGAGGCATGCCTTACGCAGGGGTACACTGGGGACATGTCCATGGCACTTTAACAGAAGGCAGCATATTTTGAACTAAATCCAGTTCACAGTTGAACATTTACATTATATTAATGTAACCTGATAAGGATTTATACGAGTATGAAGTACGCCTGAGCCTGACAGCACCTCCCTCTGTAAGATCTGACTGACTGCTATCACTGGCTGAGGTACAGAATAAAATATTTACATTCAAGAAAGAAGTAATAGATCATGATAAGATATGCATACAAGAAAGCTACATGCCTCTTCTAACTCTGAGCTGTGCTTGTAT